>JACXGM010015394.1:0-21165 GCA_016801145.1 Umbra pygmaea | reverse complement strand
TTATAATTAAAGGTGCTGTTGTACATTTTAAGATATAAAAACATTTTATTATAATTAAAGGTGCTGTTGTACATTTTAAGATGTAAAAATAGAACTAGTTTCTCTTTCAAATGACCAGCTCACAAATGCTGTATAAACTGTTTTTCTTGATATTGTAAAAATCCTGTATATGGGATGTATTCTCACACCATGCAGTGCTGTTACACACAAAAGCAAAGCCCAAAATTCATACATTTTATTAAGTCCGACCAGCCCATGCCCATTGACAAACACTCTGGACGCATAAATCGTCACATCCTCATTGCAATTCCACAATGCTCCATTTCAGTAGGCTACAACTGGTTCTCACAGTTTTCTGTTCTACCTCATCATTAATGCACTCTCCTGGTGCCCAGGTCCATTCGGTCCCATGCTAGAGGGCTGTAATGAATAAAACAAGAGTGGAATTGGCGACAAAGGCCAGAGTTGTATGACGGGTCTGTATCAATGATTGGTTTGACTTTTCGTTTGAAAGAACATTCCAGATATATGATCAGACTGGAGCACCTTTGAATCCAACAAAAATACAAATACTGTATTAATTAAATATCTTATGTAGCCTAAAGCCAGGAACACTCTCCCTTAGTTTAGAACAATAATGTCTCATATTTATGATAATACTGTAGTTATAACAGCGGAAAATACTGCACATACATACAAATAAATGAGACCATAAAGAAACATTTAAATAAAGGTTTAAACAAATCTAATCCTATCCTGAAGATTCAAATATGTAATAGTAAAAATAACAACAAGAATAATAATAATATATAGACAGTTTACACTGGAAAATCAACAGATTAGTGTAAGATGCATTTCATGACAATTTTACCTTTATAGGTAAAATAACGGTGCATTGTTGACTTTCAATGTGCACTTCACCTCCTCACTGTGCACTTCACCTCCTCACTGTGCACTTCACCTCCTCACTGTGCACTTCACCTCCTCACTGTGCACTTCACCTCCTCACTGTGCACTTCACCTCCTCACTGTCCACTTCAGCCAAACAGCAGTAGAAGGACGATGCTCACAGAGTTGACCAGTATCAAAGGTACTGCAGAGGAACAGAATGGTTTAGATTTACATCAGAAAACAGGCAGAATAGTGAATAGAATAGTGGCAGAATAAAACAGTGGCCTGTAGATCAGAGTTACTGCAGAAAACAGATCAAACAGAAAGAATAATGCTGTTTATATTAAAGGTTCTACAGGAAACACAGAACAAACAGAATGAATAACGTTGTTTATATTAAAGGTTCTACAGGACACACCGAACAAACAGAATGAATAATGCTGATTACATTAAAGGTTCTATAGGAAACACAGAACAAACAGAAAGAATAATGCTGTTTATATTAAAGGTTCTACAGGAAACACCGAACAAACAGAATGAATAACGCTGTTTATATTAAAGGTTCTACAGGACACACCGAACAAACAGAATGAATAATGCTGATTACATTAAAGGTTCTATAGGAAACACAGAACAAACAGAAAGAATAATGCTGTTCATAGTGCTGGGCGGTAATTTTCAAAATTCTACCGGTTTCACGGTATATATATTTTTTTTTTCATGCATAATCAGGTGTTCTCATTTTCTACTGGTTGAGAGAGGAATTATTGCAGTAGATCCGTAAATTTTTTGATATTCCAAGACGTGCTTGCGGCTAAGGTGGTGGAGAAAATTGCTCGTACCCGATGTTGTGAGTAGAATTTACAGCTGTTGCACCAAATAAAAATAAGACTAGTCGTAGCTAAGTCCACCGTAAGCAATGCGTGTCCGTGAGATCAGAATATTACTAGTGATAGTTGCTAGACACTGTTCTTTCCTTAATCCAAATAGATCAAATGGACGAAGAAAGTAAACTTTCCAACATTGCCCCCTGGCAACCGTTTCGTTCCATAAGCCATAAAGTGTAAAAGGAAAGAGAAACTACCATTAAAATACTTGCATTTCAATGGCTTAAAAACATTATATTCACGTAATTATAAATTCCACTAATAATAATTTGATCCCTAAATTCGATGTGCCTGCAAGAGAAATGTAAATAGCTAACCCGTTTACTAATTGTTACAAAGCCAAATAATGCGTGTGTGTGCTGTGCACTACGGTATGAAAAATACATGGAATTTGCTGTTTTAACTAACTTTAGAACTAACAAAACAACTTGCATCGTCCTAACTTGAGAAAGATAACAGAAAATATATTCAAATTTAACATGAGGAAGGGCAGTGAAGTGGAGTCTTAACAAGCATTAATGTTCAATACTGTAGTGATGGAAAACAATGTTTTAGGTATTGGAATGGATCGCACAGCTGAAAGTGACTGATCAAGATTTGTTTGTAACGTACAGTAACGTTAGTACCGTTTTAACAAACAACACGTTAACTATTTCCAGGCATTCATAATCCATGTAGTTCGCTGCTAACGTAAATAATGTGCCCTATATCTTCGATTGAACAAAACGCTCTTTCTCCAAAGAAATTACAGCTAAATCTTAATGCAATCAGAGTCTGAAAAACAATACATTTTAAATAATTTATATAAATCAGCACCGTGCGCCTCAGCCTGCTAGCTACTCGGTGTAGCTCATTGAGAGCTTACGCCCGGCTAGTGCAACAGGTATAAATATAAAGTCCTATGTAAAGGGCATTTTAGGTCGGACGTACAGTTAGGTCCTATATGTCCAGCTGGTACAACCGGCCCCTGAGCACGACTGTTTACCCTGACCACGCTTCGCAGTCACACCATGCGTGTTTAGAAGCGCAACATTGAAAAGGGTCCGAACTGAAACAGTGTCGCGCAGCGTAGCGTTCCAGAAGTTATGTATTCAAATACACCGGTATCGCGGTATTAAAAAAATTAATATCATAACAAAAATAAACACCGGTATTCGGTGTGAACCGTTATAACGCCCGCCCAGCACTAGCTGTTCATATAAAAGATACAGGTCCTAAGTAGCATCCTACGCTTTTAATAATGAATGGGATGTGTGGTGCAACATAACTACCAACTCAAATAAATTCTTAACTCCCACTTCAATACAACTACCACCCGAACGCAACCTCCCGACTACCACCCGAACGCAACCTCCCGACTACCACCCGAACGCAACCTCCCGACTACCACCCGAACGCAACCTCCCGACTACCACCCGAACGCAACCTCCCAACTACCACCCGAACGCAACCTCCCGACTACCACCCGAACGCAACCTCCCGACTACCACCCAAACGCAACCTCCCGACTACCACCCGAACGCAACCTCCCGACTACCACCCGAACGCAACCTCCCGACTACCCGAAAGCAACCTCCCGACTACCACCCGAACGCAACCTCACCTCAATACAACAGCTCAATACAGTCTGCAGCCACATACCTCTCATCACTGTTCTGACAGAGCGAATCAAAGTTAGGATCTGTGCTTTGACGTTTGGATCATCTCCGAATCCTCCAACTCTTTGGTCCACACCCCAGCCAACTGTAAAGATTAAACACATCCAACCAACCCACCCAATGAAATGCATAAGAATTTGGACAAATCCACTTATCTTTCTTAATTATATATTCCATTGAAATATATTGACTTTAGGATCAATACATTTTATTTTCAAATATTTTCATCCATATCAGATGACCACTTGGAGAGAAGAGACCTCATCTTTATCTTTTGATAGATAAAGGCCTAGACTGGCCTAGAATGGACTAACTTTAAATCATTAAGGATAACAGCGTCAGATAAATTAATAGCATGCATCAGTATAATATTGCAGCTTTACAACGGACTGTCCTTTTATCCTGAAAGTCTCTCTAGATGGCTGACTGGTGCGCTTCTGTTCACTGATGCTGTCTGAAAGAAACATTCCTTCCCTTCGGCTGAAGAGACGTCATTAATTACGTTTCTAAGTCACCTAATATAATTTTACCTACTTCTGCTAAGGAATCTCTCTTCGTGTAGAACAGCCACAGCATTAGTGCATAAGATAGCGGTTTGAATCAGGGCGTACATAGTCAACGCCATGCTGGCAGTTTCTCCTTTCTGACGTAGACGTCATCCTTCTTCCTCTTCATTAAGGTTTGAATGGCGGTTGGCAATCAACGCATTACCGCCACCATCTGGACTGGAGTGTAGACCAGAGACTACAAAGGGAACAATCCCGTTTTCCTTAACAACCTGAACACGCAATTAAACACCACGGGACCTGAATTTTTACTCAACAATATACGTACACCTAATCCATACCTCTTCAATTCCATTGTCTCCCGTTCCAACCCATACTTCCGTTCCAACCCATACTTCCGTTCCAACCCATACTTCCGTTCCAACCCATACTTCTGGCAGTGAAATATTTCATGTTCAACTTCTTCTGATTCCCCTAACCCATAAACACAAATTTCATGTATCATGTTTACCTATTAGTTTCAATGTATTATTAAGCATTGTATGTCCCAATCTGATCCTTGTAATTATATTTTCTTGTTCCCACTGTCCCTCCGATACTAAACACGTGTCTTCCTTTATCAGCCCTCTTCTGCAACTCTTGCCATTAGCAAGGCTATTATTTTATCAACCACTTTGGTTTCCACTTTACACAGCGGAACATCCAGCTCTACCTGACCATGTTTTAAAGCCTGTTTGGCCAAGTAATCCACCTTCTAATTTCCACTCCCATGTAATAATAATAGTAATAATGCATTTTATTTAATGGCGCCTTTCATAACACTCACTCAAGGTCACCTCACAAGCAATATGCATAAGACAAATCACAACAAACAAGCTGCATATACAGATACAGTGAAGTAAAAACTCAATCAAACATATTCTAAAAAGCCTGTATAAAAACATGTGTCTTAAAACATGTTTTAAAAGTGAGCTAGTGAGCTAGTACCCAGAGGAACCTGTCACAACTTATAATGGCACAGTGAAACAAAATTAGAACATCTTGTCTACTTTGAGACACAAATGATATTAAACAAACCAGTGCAGCAGACGAGTCAGAGCAAATATCCTCTGTCTGGTCTCACATCCTCCACCCACTCTAGAGCCAGAATTTAATCTAGCCATCAACTCCTCTATATAGATTGACAAATGATCCCTGGTTCTTTTTGTTACTGCTGCCATAAATTCTGGCACGCAAAAATCTGTCCTTGCTCTCCTGTATTGGGGTAGACGTACTAGACATCAGCCGCTGGCCTCATATGATGACGATTCATGAATGTGCCTTGTTTTTACTGTAGTTCTTTCACAGCTAGTCACATTATAGCCTAACCCATTGTCAACAAAACACACGTAAAACATGTTGACCCCCACTTTTACATTCCACATAGAAATGTATTTAGATCTTGTTGATTTATAGTGGTCTCTGTGTGTGCTATTGTTCATCAGTGTGAAAATATCGGTTGTCAACAGACACGTCATTCACTGAAGTTAGGGCAAAAGATGCATAGGCTCCAGCCAGAGAAATTGTAATATGTGAACAAATGCACACACCAACAGACAGACGTTCCATTGTCTCACCTCCGATTTCATCGGTGAGGGATAATAAGAAAACCATCATCTTACACACAGACTACAGCAGCGATATTCTACCTTGACTTAAAAGTGAAAGGTTTATTATTTGGCTGCTGATCTGAAGAAAATGCAACAAATAATAAAAACAAATTTAATCAACAGAAAACGGTTTAATTATTATATATACTTTTATTTATTCACATAAATAGTAGAGAAACTACAAGAATGTATTTAAATACATTTGCATTAACAGTTTGTAATAATAACATTATTGATTTTGTAATAATGACAATTTATTCCTTCTTAACAAGGAAGAGTGATTGAATGTTTTTCTCTGGTGACATGTCAGGACCCTAATAATGTACATAGTCTGAATGAGAGTGAGAGAAACAGACGCATGGTTTACTGTACAATTAGGTTATGTAGAAATCAGCCACGGATGACTCGGTCAATCTGGATCCACAGAAAATATATACAGGTAGGTGGACTGTGGCTACCGTAGTATCAGCAAAACACACTGAGTACATTTGAACACTGTAGTCAGTTTGGACTCAGAGTCAGTTTAGTGGACACTGTCCATCTGTGTTTCATCACTGCTCTAAGATGCTCCATGACGCTCTAAGATGCTCCATGATGCTCTAAGATGCTCCATGACGCTCTAAGATGCTCCATGACGCTCTAAGATGCTCCATGACGCTCTAAGATGCTCCATGACGCTCTAAGATGCTCCATGACACTCTAAGATGCTCCATGACGCTTTAAGATGCTCCATGACGCTCTAAGATGCTCCATGACAGACATGGTCCAAGTTTGGAGACGAGGTCTTATTGTTGTATTTTTAAAACACTTTATTTAATTGTCCTTTTTTGTTCTGTTTTGTAGCTCTCCATTTCAGATGGTTTCACTTCTCTGTTGCAGAGTCTGATTTAGTTTTATTCCTAAGGTTCATAGAAACTCAGGATGTATTTTTAAGATGTTACAGAAGCTTTCATGTTTCCTGAAGAGTGAAATGTGTAACAACATTACTATCATATTAAACCACAGATATTTAATTTAGAGTAATATTAGTTATTAACATCTTATATGTCTGCAACATGATAGCACAGCCTTCCTTGATTGGTTTTGAATGGATGTTGCTTACCATTTAGCTCTTGTTGAGATGCGACGTTATCTTTTCTTTTCGGATGATGTTTGCATATGGAATCTGTAGAACAAACCAAGCAGATGCATCAGGACAGAGTACCAACATTTCTTTTCACATTTGATTTGCAAACTGCAATTCATTGTCCTACTTTCCTTTACATTAAAAATAGCCAAAGACTCGTAACACAATACACTGTGTAGTTTTCCATCCTATTAAATTATCTTTGAGTCTTTATGTGTAATAATTAACACAGATTTTAGAACTATTTGGAAAACAAGGACCAACAACTGAATTTCCTTTTTGATTTTCTTAGCAATGATTTAGTAAATTCATATGATGAATGTTTATTAACTTAATATGTTTTGTACATTAATATTGTAACGATATAGCAGATGCTCTTATCCAGCGTGTCTTACATTAATTACAAGGACATTCCCCTGGAGCACTTTATGGTGAAGTGCCTTGCCCAAGGACACATAATCTTTGGTAGTCAGGAATCGAACCGACAACCTTCCAACTACATGTCTGACTCCCTGACCACTGAACCATCAGATGTCCACAACAATAAAAACGTTTTATTTATATATATTTTTTTATTATTAGTTTTAAACTTATGACACGACACGATGCTAGTGATCCATCTGAACCAGACTACCTGGTTTGGATTTGGTTTTAGGGGAGAAAATCAATCAGCAATTTGTATCCATAGCTTCTGTTTTTTAGGAGTGAACATTATGTCACTTCAGACGGATTCTCCTCCAAACTGGTCCATTATCATGATGATCGCAAATACGTTGTGTCCAAATTAGAGAGGAATCAGATGGACTCTGGAGTAACAACAGCATTCAGTCTGCATGACTCTGGAGTAACAACAGCAGTCAGTCTGCATGACTCTGGAGTAACAACAGCAGTCAGTCTGCATGACTCTGGAGTAACAACAGCAGTCAGTCTGCATGACTCTGGAGTAACAACAGCAGTCAGTCTGCATGACTCTGGAGTAACAACAGAAGTCTGGATGTTACTGTTCCAGTCATAAAATACTGACAGTGAGTGTCTTTCTGTGTTAAAAAAATACTAGTTGGATATAGTCTTCAGTCTTTATATGTCTACACACATATATATATATGCACCTGTATACAATTTAATATATATATATTATATTTTTTATTTAACCTTTAGTTAACCAGGTGTGCACATTAATAGTTTCTCATTTGAAACGGCAACCTGGCCAAGATTAAAGCACAAAAGTGCACGATGACATAAAGTTACACATGAAGTGCACAAAAATAATAAAAATAAAGATAAAAATACAGGGCGCGGATCTTCAGAGTAAACAATGTAAGAATATGTAGAGTCAGTGCAACAGGATATAAACATTATACTGTAGCTCTAAACAGCTCTGGAAATAAGAGACCACTGCAACCAGAACGTTTATCTGGTTTTACTATCGATAGGAATGTGTTTGGGTAAAATGTACATTTTTGTTTTATTCCATAAACTACTGAAAACATTTCTTCCAAATTCCAAATCCATGTCATCCATCCTCCTCTTGATCACATTCCAGATGTTTTAAACGGGTAAGATTTAAGAGGAATATGCAGTGGCCTTTTATTTTTTTCCAGAGCTGTAGATGTGAATAACTGCAGCGTCTCTTACCATCTGTAAGTGCTGGACCATCTCCTCTCTGTATGCCAGCTCTCTTTTCATCTGGTCTTGGAAATTATCTGCCATGAAAAGTAATTGAAAGTTTAGACTACTATATTAATCACTTAAACAATGGACTCCTAGATGAGTTATTAAGACATTTCACTCTTAGATAATATACTGTAGAACTGATTATTGCCTTAGTGGTAAGGTTGTAGGGTATCATAGTGTACTCTGTAGGGGTGACGGTGTAGAGGTTAGGGCTTAGGGAGCAAAGGTTAAAGTTATAGAATGAGACATTAGGGTGTAGGGGTTAGGGTGTAGGGGTTAGGGCTCAGGGAGCTAGGGTTAAGGTTACAGAGTGAGAGGTAAGGGTGTAGGGGTTAGAGTGTAGGGGTTAGGGTGTAGGGGTTAGAGTGTAGGGGTTAGGGTGTAGGGGTTAGAGTGTAGGGGTTAGAGTGTAGGGGTTAGGGTGTAGGGGTTAGGGTGTAGGGGTTAGAGTGTAGGGGTTAGGGTGTAGGGCACACTTACGAAACACAGGGAAGGTGGAGCTGCTCTTCAGAGCGTTGAACTCCTGCTCAAGTCGTCTCCTCAGGTCTATCTGTTCTAACAGAACCTTCTGCAGCTCGGCCTTCTCCATGTTCTCCACGTCCTTCTTTAAAGACACGGGGGCTGTTTCCTCTGGAGCTTGATCCCCTGCCAAGGTGGGAAGAAAATGGATGTTGCATGAGATCAATTTAATAACGAGTACTATTTGACATTCAATAAATCGATATGGTCCCCTTACTTCAATACCACCATTGGCCTGTAGGTGTCAGTCTAACAGTGTATTTACATTTGTATTAGCAGAACTTGTGTTCTATGAGGGAATATTCTACTACATCACTTTCAGTGAATTACTGAACAGAAAAACAAAGACAAAACAAACAAGTACATTCTAAATGGTTACTGCATTTTTTAACCATCGTTAGCCTTTAATTGAATTAGGCACCACCTGTTTCTTTATCTACAGTCTTTAACAACTGTCTAATTTTTATAAAATTGGAAGATATGCTCATTCTTAGTACATTATCAAGAAAATTAGATGATAATGTAAAAAACAACACTAAAAATACAATGATGAGGCAAATACATGATTTACTTGTTCATTGCTAATGCATTGATACAATTAATAAATATCATTGACATGAATGCCTTGAAACATCATATTGTTCTGGACGCAGTGTAAACTGTGTAGCCATGCAGTGTTTGTAACCGTCTGTATTACTGTACTGCCATAACCATCTAAACCATATTGCTCTATCACTGTTCTGCGTTTACAATGTTACTATCATTTCCATTAAGGACCATTTTTCTTCCAGGCATTTATGAACCTGAAAATGTGTGTTTATTTGAATTCTTACAATGTGGCAAATCAAATGGCTTAAATGAAGCGATTCAACACATTTGTGTATATAATCTGCCCCTCTACCTCCCCCTCGATATGTAATCTCTCCATCTCTTTATCTCTCCCTCTCCCTCACTCCCTCTCTAGTCATTTCATGTCTTGCTTTCTTAAGCCTCCCAACGCTTCCCTCATTTGGAACGGCGTGCTCTCGCCCGACTCTCTTCCCTCTCCTCTGTCTGTCTCATTTGACAAGCAAATCAGCAGACAGTGCCTGAGGATAACAACCTCGTTTGACAGTCAATTAACCGTGAATAGTCAAAGCCAAAGCAGTTTGCATTACATAAATGGAAAATTAGATTATTTTTCTCCCAAGAAACAGAGCTCTCTTTAAGACAGAGCCAAAGAGTCTTGTGAATCAGAACTTCTAATCACGTCCTCCATCGCCCAGGGAGACGTTTAGCAATCAGACAAAGGTGGTTTCATTTAATTTGTTTCGTGTAATTTTTTGAAATATATTCTACATTGTGTGAGGAGATCATTATGGTCTAGATAATACAAATGTTGCCATACATGTCATAAAACACTTTTAATGTCTCTGTGACAGATATAAAAGGCAATAAGCTGATCTTTGTAATGGAAGCTTTGCCAAGGAAAAGGCAATTATATGGGTTTGATATTGTTGACACAGAGATTGTCACCTTCTCTGTTTTGAGCTGATTGTCCTGTTGAACTGAAATGGCTCCCTGTAGAAACCATTCTGGGAAATATTGGAACATTGGTCCCAGTCCACAGTCAATCTGATATTACATCTATTTATGTCATTAAATTAATCCCTAAACTTATGGTCTGTGAGAAGACAATGAGTCTTGTTTTGCTTGTCTTGATAAATAGTTAGCCATGATAGTGAAGTTTAGCTGTCTCAATAAGCGTTTAGCATTGATAGCAGAGTTTAGCTGTCTTGATAAACAGCTATGATATTAAAGCTTAGCTGTCTTGATCAACATTTGTAACCGTTAGATATTTAAGAGGATTTACCTGAGGTCTCTCTCCAGTATTCTGTACCGGATGACTCACTCTCTGAGGCCAAGCTGCTGGCTTCTTTGTTTTCATCTAAGAGACGGGAATGAGAACAGGGCATTCATATTTCTAGAGGTTTGGAGTTGATTATTAACTAGCAGAAAATGTATGATGTATGGAAGAAAAATGTAAAGATTTTGTCAGTCACCAGTTAAGTTAGAGTTGTCTTTGGTTGCGTAAACAGGAAGTCCAGTGTCTCTGCTTTTATGAGCCTGAAAACAGAATAAGAGAGACAGAGGTTCACAGTGGCACCTATGGATTCAGTTCCGCCATATCTAGGGCAGTATAATCTGCAGCTCTCTGTGTATCTCTATGTATCTCTATGTATCTCTACATAGATAACCAAACGGTTAGAGTGTCGACATGAAATGTTACTAGTTAAGATCTGCAAACTGGCAAGGTCTGACATGTGTTGTTGTGCAAACCAGTTAACCTGCTGTGATTGGTCCTTTTGTATCTCTGGATAACTGTGTCTGCTAAAGCATTAGTGTAACTGTCAGACAACCTCTAGATATCAGAGTATAAATAGCTAAACCATTATGCTAAAATGTAAACCATTGGCATCCAATGATAGGAGCTGTGTGTATCATATCCAACTAGCTTTAAGGCCCTGGAGCCCAACAACATTCTTTGTAGTAACATCTTGTATATTAACAACAAGGGTGTTATTTTTTCACACCAACACATCCCCATGAAGCATGTACCACAGCTGTGTGTAGTTTCACTGCTTCCCTGATTAGTGGCACAGCACTGCCTCCTGCTGACGTGGAGCTCCCTCTTTCTCGTTAATGTCGACAGGTTAAAGATTAAAAAAGGCTAACAGGCATAAAGTGACAAGGAGAGAACAGACCTAATGTGGCCATTAAACAATACAGGCCTGTTCTTATTAGTAGAGATCAGAGCGCTGTGACTGTTTTATTTCTTCAGGGAGCTGCGACTATCAATCTCTTTATGCATAGCAGATCAGCCAGCCTACAGCGCCATTTAAATAATAATTAGTTAAAGTGCCCTAAGGGAATATTTACATTTTTGTAGGCCTGGTCCTCTACTGGCGGGGTGTGTGTGGGGCTGGAGAGCGGCAGGCTGACTAGGGGAGCAGGTGGAGAGGCCGGCAGGCTGCCGTTGACGTGGTCGGGGGTGTGGTCCGCAGAGCTGCAGGGGAAGGTGACTGCCTCATTTCCTCCCCTCTCTCCCAGACCGCGCAGGTGCAGGTGTATCTGTGCTGGGGGGCCGTGTATCTGTGCTGGGGGGCCATGGAAGCTGTCCTCCTCGTCCTGCTTGGTTCCTACATCCACCTCTCCTTCGTCCTCACTCACCCCCCCCTCCCCACTCTCTGAGCCATAGCTACAGCTGCTGGCGGGAGACAGGTGATGCTCCGACAGGTGACGCTCTGACCCAAACTCCTCCAGGTTGCCATGGAGCTTGGCGATGCTCTCCGCATCTTTGACAACGGGTCGGAAGGCAGAATGGTACGAGGCTTTCCTGGCCTGAAGAGAAGGCGTGTCTAGCAGCTTCAGCCAGCCCTCTGAGGGCACAGGGCGTCGATCAGAGCTCAGGGGGGAGGAGTCAGGTTCAAACAGGCCAGATCTGGGTGTAGCCCCAATGACTGGCCCTGCCCCTGGCTCTGGGGGCTCTGATAGGTCAAGGAAGGCCTGTCTGAGGGACGGGCTCTCAGCCAATGAGGAGAGGGCATTGACAGAAGGCTGTGGCTGCAGGTATGTGGGGACTGGGAGGCCCCCGGCTGCCCTGGGGGGCCAAAACATGCAGAACGGAGGGTAAAAGGTATCTTTACGTCCGGGCCACAGCAGACCTGACAGGCCACTGCTCTTCTGCCCTCCAGACGCCTCGCTGTCATCTTTCTTCTGCTGGCACAGGCTAAAGGCAGGGAACGAATAGGGGCTGGGGAACAGCGAGGCTGGGGGAAACTTCTGCAGCATACCAAAGCCTTTACTGGGTACAGGGATAACCGGGTAGCTGCGTGTGTTCTTACGAGGAGACAGGCTGCTTCCATCCAGCTCATCATCCTCATCATAGCGACTCCTCTTCTGGCCCAGGTCAGGGGTCATCATGTGAGGCAGGCCAGAGTCTTTCCCAGGCCCCATGGGGACGCAGTGAGATGAGGGCAGCGCCCGCTTCCTGCTCCCGCCATTAAACATGGCCTTCACATCCTCCCAGGCAAAGGCCAGGTCATCCGGAGGGCTTTTATCTGACAGCTTGAGGTGTCGTCTCCAGGAGTTGAAGTTAGCCGCGTCTGGCTGGGTGTACTTAGCCTCCGGGGTGCGGTGGGAGTGGAATATGAACTTGTTTGGTGAGAAGTACATGTTGCAGTAGGAGCACTTGATGCACTTTGCTCTGCTGCTGTTGTAGCGCGCTGGGATGAAGTTACCACGACTACCCCAAGCACACTCATGAGACACGTCAAAGGCAAAATTGTCAGGCAGTTTGGGTGGGTTGTTCTCTCCCAAAAAGGACTTACACAACCGCTCTGCCTCTCGCTTAGTAATCATGCCACAGCGCCGCGAGGAGATGGGCATGGCGCCCGCGCGGCGAAGGATCTCGAGCTGAACAGGGGTGCACTGAACGCAGGTGATGCCTAGCGCCACGCGCCGATTGTGGATCTCGTTGTAGCTGTAGTTTTTCAGCAGTGTGTTGGAGATCTGAGCCAGGCACAGACGCTCCTGCAGATCGATCACCAAGGACACGATGGGGACCCCGTACAAAACCACCTGGCCCACCTGGTTTGGCTTCAGAGAGGAGTGAGACTGTCTGGGGGGGGTCAGGGGCTCCTGTTGGAACGAACTGGGCGGGGTTGTCATCGTAGTGTTGGTGTTGGTAACCAGGAAGTAGGTGGTGTTGGTTTTATTAGATTACACTCTTCTGAAACACAAACAAAATAACATTAATTCAAGTTCTAACGGTACAATAATAACAGGATTTAAAAATTAACATGGTTTTAATTTGTAAGTGAAAAACATCAGTTTTAATTGATCAACATTAACATGACTCGAGGTCTTACTGCATTCAGTTATAATTAAGGGGATGAATATAAAAACAATAGGCTAGTAATTGTTACATTTTAATTTAATTATTATTATTTAATTTTCATTAACAAAATACATTTTAGGAAACCAATTTTTGTTAACACATTATGAGTTCAGCAACACGCCCTTTGTATTGGTTTACATTTTTTAGGCCAAATAATCTTTTCTTATAAACAATCTAAGTGTTTCCTGTTCAAATTTCAAATCTCACATTTTTCTGACAACTCTGCTGCTGATTCAACTTGAATACTTACAGACATATAGCCTATATCATAAAAACAAGGATAAGCAAAACTGTAACATCTAATCTGAAAGAATATTTATTACGCGTGGCGCTTAAAAAGAGCGAAAAATAGTTTATTTTATTTTGGGGTAATTTGTTCATATCCTGAAAATATCCAGCGTTGTTAAAAAATATATACAATTGCAATTATACACATTATTTAACAAATTAAGAATGATTTAATAGAACTTGCATTTCTCTTAAATGTCTTTTTAAATTGAAGGGTTAAACGGTTGGAGGCTATCTTTACACGTCAGTCTAAGAAGGCAGAAGACCTACATAACTTTGTATAAGCATTATTATTCGTATAATATGATATTATTACTGACGGCCAAGTCCGTTATTATTAGGCAAAATAGAACATGCTGACCTGCCGAGATCCCAACTGGGCCTGAGGACACGACATGGCTACTGCCAGCGTAGTTTACTAACAGGAGTACATTTATGTTCTGCAGCTTTATTCCAAAATTAATTTTCTAAATAGTCAAATTATAATAAGCCTATTTATTCAAACAGCAAATCATAAATACCATAGTAGGCTAATAATAACAAAAGGCCACAAGTAAGATGTAGTCTAATAATACAGATAATAATACACTTGCTTAATGGGTTATGATGTAGCTATCTAAAATATTACAACTAAACTCCTAGACGCTTGCAGGCCTACAATTCGTATTTCCAGACATTTCTTACATTGACCAAAATTCCGTATCTTACCTTACAGCGTGATGACAAAAGCCAAATGTTGCGATTATAAAAACATCCCTTATTTGTCGCCAAAAACAACCGATAGGCTACGATAAAAAACACAGACCGTACAAATGTCTGCTGTAGCTGAAGTAAATGAAGTCCGAATACAGAAGAAGATAATATAAATTATTACATAAAAGATAGTTAACAGTTGCTGAAGAGTAAGTGCGCACGGCGCGCTGGATTATTCCCTTTAAAATACCGGGCGCGTGTCTGGAGTGCAGGCAGTGTTGTGCATGACTTGATTGGCGCGTGGCTCTGCCGCTCTTCTAGTTGTACAGCTCGAGACTTTCCGCTAGGAGCCAATGACGTTTCACTAACTGACACTCAACGCTAAAGAGACTAGATCGTGAGCCTGGCCCCCGGCTAACTGCGGGCTGTACCTCCAATCTGAATGAGGTGAAACACTCATACCCACAACAGCAGATAGACTGCACTATGTATCAGGATTAGCAACAGTGAGAAGAGCCAAAGTAGGTCGATTTCACTAAGTATTGAAAAATGCTGCTACGGTTTATTTTAAACCTGGCCACAAATAAGTAATATATATACGTGGACGTAACCCGAAGTAAACTTGATGAAATGTTAGGCCAAACGGCATGAAATTATTTGATAAAAGACAATACATTTACCTATATGCATTCATGCAACCTTGTATAAACTATCGTTTTGTCAATAGCTATTTTTATTTCCAAAACGTTTCTGTAGCTACCGAGACAACGGTGGAAGGTAAACAATGTCCCAAAAACCGTAGCCTAAGTTTGAAAGTTGTACTGATCGCATACAGTCGGCCTAAAATTTAACGTGTAAAAACAAAATAAAATCTACAGCTAACCTAAGGAGAATTTAGCATGTACATAGCCCGATTGCAGTGACCAAAAATCAAGTTAACAGTAGCTATAAAAAGTGACTAGCGTTCACAATCAACATGGTTGTTGACTTGACATGTGTAAGCTTGTAGGTGAATGTTTGCGTGTGTGTGTGTGTGTGTGTGTGTGTGTGTGTGTGTGTGTGTGTGTGTGTGTGTGTGTGTGTGTGTGTGTGTGTGTGTGTGTGTGTGTGTGTGTGTGTGTGTTTGTGTACGTCGCATATTGGTCTGGGAGTGAGATTGGGAGTGCAATAGAGACTGTCCCTGGAGAGTGTGTTATATGTTCGCGGTGATTTTGCATTAATGAGCCGAAGTGTGTAGTTTGTGTGGGTGTCTGTGTGAGTGTGCTAAACGGCTCCAAGGTGCAGACCGGAGTGCAGGGCAGATGGGTAGTTAGTTTAACCGTCTGATAGCCTGGGGTATAAGCGTTTTCCAGGCTCTGGGCCTATCTTGTGACGCTCTTGAGTCGGTCGGCTTGCAGCCACCAAAATGGCCTATATTAGACCCGTATCACAATATCGATTAGGCTAAACAAAATAAGTCTGTAGAAACCATTTTAATATGAACTAATTTATATATGAAGGAAAATCAACATGTTCGATTGTACATGTACAGAAAGGCCTACAATAAACTGTTTGCCACTAGCTCAAAGTTAGACGTGTCAAATAGACGTTTAACAAGTTCAAATTATCCCTTGTGCCGACCAGCACTTTTGAAATGTAGCCTATTTTTAAATATAAATGTTATGAGAAATATAATGATTGTAAAAATCACTTAACCAGTTTCCTGTCTGCATTCATCACGTTTTATAGGCTAGCCTACATGTCTATAGTGAACAGATTATTTCAGGGCATTGGCCAAACAGACAATTTAAAAAAAACATCAATCAAGTTTCCAAGCAGAAAGAGAGGAGGCAACAAGGAGGGGGAACTGATATTTCTTCATCATTAGAGGCCGCATATGGTTCATCCAGGCTGCATATGTCTCCAGTCACTAACAACATGCTGAAGAGACAAACGGATAAAAGAGATGATGTGTTTGTAGACTGAACACCTAATCAATTACCTAAACTGTTTATTGATGCAAATACTATTGATATGTAGTCAGATTATTCCATTAACAATGGAAACAACCCGACTGAAAATAAATGAAAGACAACTCGTGTGAATTGATGAATTGCTACCCAAGGTTTTATACTGGATACATATCGTCAATGAGCTGGAATAGGCCTAATTGCCTATGTGTTTGCTATACATCTCTTTCAGTATTTATGAATCATAAAAAAGGTATATAATTTCAGACATGGATAAAACACATTTAAGTATAACATTTTGATTTGAAATCATATTTTTTATTCTATTAAATAAATGCATCCAATTTAAAATTAAAGGTGGCTAGGCTTACACGAATCAACCAATTATTTTACATTGGAAATTGAGTTTTCATTTGGCTTTTTATTTCCCTGCCTTTGCTTTGATAATCTTAATACATATTACTGGATCTTTCTGGCCTAAACTGCAAGCATCGTGAGCCCCATCTGTTTCTCTTTAGACCAATTTAGATGTCATTGCTCGTGCTTTTGTCTCGCCTCGGTAGAGGCACGGGAGCACGCGGCTATAGAGGCATCAGCCCACATGCAGGAGCTTCACAACGTCACGCACGCACACGCACATATATAGGCCTACTGTACACACGCACGTACAAACACATACACACGCGCACATATAAAATATGACGTATCGAGCTAAAGAGGAATACATGTAAAAAAATAAAATAGTTTATTGAACACGCATTAAGCTCTACACAAACCACGAACTTATTTAATTAAAAGAATCCGCTAAAAGTTGAACGTTGGCTAATTGTTACTGTACTTTTGTTTCATGTATGGTGGTGGGTAAATATTAATAATATACTGTTAGCGCATCTGACCAGTGACTGAATGGGTTCTTAATCAAATCCCGGAGTCCTTAATGTAAAACAAATATCTAGTTACTTAGAGCAAGAAAGTTTAATTGCAGGTTAATAGTGTGTATTAGATTTGTTAAAATATCCTTAAAAAAAATATATATATATAAATAAATATATGCTAGCCTATATATATATATATACATATGCTATACATATGTATGTATTTACGTATGTATATGTGTGTATATATATAAAACATAATTGAACTACAAACATATTGGATAATGTGTGAACCAATGGAAATAAGAAATAAATCCAGTGTCCATTTTGATAATGCATGACGTGTCATGTTAGTGACAGTCACCCTACTGTGAAATTAATAATGCGTTTAAAACAGAATACCCTTGGTGACCTTCAGGTCAAAAAGAAACAACGTTATAAATTAAGAGCTACAAGACTAAGTGAAGCGGAGACATTTAACATCAAATCAGTCAACAAATGAACGACGCCCCGGGTGAGTCATTATCATATTGAAATACGTCATGTGATCTCTTTCGTTTTATTATTAACATCTGATGCCGGTAGATTAGGCCGGTGGCCCTTTAGCATACAGTGGCGCTTGGGAGCGTTGAATATGTTTAGCTTTTTCGATAGAATGATAATGTAGACTTTAATTTTCTATGAAGAATAATAATGTAGCTACATCTGCTATTTTTGTGAAATGTCATATTTTTGCAATTTTTGTAAAAGTAGGCCTGTAGATTATGTGGTGGCATATTGCTGTAAATGCTTGTGTCCTGACCTGGATGTTAATCCTTATTTAATGCTGTGTACTATCACTAAATTACAAGACCATGTGTTTCTTCCTATGAAAAGATTTATTTTGCAATGTAATCGAGGTGTATCTAATCGTTTTTTCATTGTCAAAAGTGTAGATGTATTTTTTTACATTTTCCATTATTTTTATTATTATTATTGTTATTATTATTATTAATTATTATTATTAATATAGCTACGTTATTACCACCTATAAGTAAAGTACTCTTTAAGAGGCTGTGATGGTGACATCACGACCCGACCATATCAACGTCAATATGTAAAACGATGAAACCTTTGTTACAGCAAAATAATTTTGGCTTTAAAAACATAATAATAACAGCTGGACTGTTGAATTAAAAATAAATAAAATATGTAGCCTACTATGACTTGTTAAAAAGTTAGGCCAAATGTGCATTTGCTAGAGACTTTATCTATTTAGTTTTTAACACATCCCACCGTAACATGGAGATGTTCTGCAATAGATGGTACTTCTCCCTGGTGGTCGAAAATCGTCTTTTTATGCAGGAGTTCCTTGTTTTTATTCAGAATTCTGTAGGTGGAAGTAAACACAAAGCACATGCCAAATTACAACGGATCATAAATCAACCCAGAAAAAAAATCACAAATCAAATTATATTTTAGAAAGACTGGTATTACAGAATAACTAATCACAAATTAGCAAATAGAAGGACAAGTATAACATAATATTATATAAATAATATTACGGAAAGCCACTTATAGAAACAAGGAATGTTTTAGGGTGTAACACCGTTTACAGATGTGAATTTAACTATTAGTTCTTTCTAACGTAAACAGCAGAAAGAGAAGGGCTTGTCGCTGTTATATGGTAAATCAAAATAGTTATTTAGTTTAATGAACCAGTCCAATCGTATAATTAAACATAACTCCACGTTATGGCCTCAAGCTATACGGCAAACAAACTTCTCAAAGTTTAAATAAACTAAACGTTGTTGCGTGGCAGCAGTTTGTAGAGGACAATCTTTCTGTCTATACATTCAGAGTCGTCATTATTCTATAATGTTCATAGAGTAAGCGTGCTGTCAGAACCCAGAAAGATGGGTAGGGTGTGAAGTTCTAAGCAAGTGCAAAGCGGAACAGACCCCATCACCCACTTGCCTGCACGCGGACATTGCAACTTCAGGAACAGAGAGAAATTGCCAGGACAGTTTGTACAATGTCAATATGAAATTAACTATATATGCTTTAAGGAAAATCTGGAATTCTGTACAAGACATTAGAATTCGTGCATGAATGTGTTCACCAATGCTCATGTTACCCCTTCCTCAAAAGGTTTATTTGCGATTTCAAATCAATTATATAGCTATATTCAATTGTCAACATTTGTCCTAATTCTTCCCAGAGAAGATCAGTAAAAATAACCTATTCCAATAAAAATCAATATAAAATCACCTGCCCAGTTCAATAATTAACGATTGCCTCGTTACTCTATACATAATCGGATTATATATAAACGTGTCTTATTTAATAAATACATATGTACATATTATCTTACCTTCTGGCTAGTCGAAGTCGTCAGATATTTATGTGTGGTCTTGTTTGCCATCAAAAGAATGTCCCACATTCGATCACCTTTCTCTCTAGAGCCTATCAGGTGAAAACATCGGATTTATAGCGCTTCTAACAAGACAGGTATAAAAGGAAACTGCTTCTGATGATTTGATGTTTCAGGTGGTGGACATGCTTTCCTATTCTTTACCTTACAGGTGAATTAAGGGACGATGCACGTGAAGAAGAACGTGGTATCTGTGAAATAACTCAGCGCGCGTTCAGACAATGGGAGGTTCTATTGAGTAGAAACATATTGTTCAGCCAATAGGCTCCCATTATCCCTCACAGTATGTCAACATCACCAAACACATATAATGACTATATGGTGCTATCTCTTTAGACGCATCCCCTGAAGGCTAGGTAGTAAACGGAATTATCTTTGAACAGGCCAGGTATAATTTGTTTTGCATGAGACACTTTTCTGCACAGCATATAGCAGACAAAATACTTAGGGCAGCTACTTGTTGACTAAGAAAAAAGAAAACCAAAATAAACGCCCGTTTGTGTGACCATGTGAGCATGTTTATCTTTTATTGGCCAAATCACATTTAAATAATATAAAAAAATATAGTATATAATATAATAGAGTTAATTTGTTGTAGATTGGGGATACAAAAACATTTCAGACCTACCGCCCTGATTAATTTTTGGTCTTCAAAATTAGATTATGTTTGTATAGGTTGTTTAGATAATAAATCATGGATATATAAAGAAACAAATCTAATAGAAGTATCTTATTTTTTCATAGCCTATATTGCTCATCTGTAAAAAAGGGGGCAAAAACTGTAGATGTCAGTCATTAAAGTGTACATGTTGTCTACAATTTATGACAACGCTAGATGTTTTGTATCATTACAGCTCAAACACGTTTTAAGGCTAAACTTTATTTTGAAATGTATTTTTAAAGTGAACATTTAAATATATTTTTGTCCATTCCCAATACTTTCACATGAGACTCGTCCTGGTTTCAAATCAAATTAATAATGCTCTTTCTCTGTCAGCTGGTAATCCGCTGAAATGTCCCTGTCCATGGCGCTGAACTGTCCCTGTCCATGGCGCTGAAATGTCCCTGTCCATGGCGCTGAAATGTCCCTGTCCATGG
>JACXGM010015393.1:0-15893 GCA_016801145.1 Umbra pygmaea | reverse complement strand
TCAGCCAAACACCACAATAACCTAACTATACAACACACCCAAACACACCAACACACTATGATACCCAAAATATACAAAACACACCAACACACCCAAACAATACTATACCTAAACACTTAAACACTCCCAAACACTACAACACAGCGAAACACAACAACACATCCAAACACACCTAAAAACAAACAAAATCCAGAAAACTACAACACAATCGAACACTACAACACAATCGAACACTAAACAAATCCCAAACACTTCAACACACCCAAACAGTAAACAAATTCCAAACACAACAACACAACCGAACAGTAAACAAATCCTAAACACCAGCCGAAAACATCTTCGCCCTGACAGATTGAAGAACATCATCTCGACGCTCTTCGTTTCCTCATCCTTTTCTTCCTCCTTTCAGGTCCGGTGCTAACACCGAGGCTAGGCCAGGGAGTCAGCATTGAAAGCTAGTTGGTACCAGAGTAATAATGTTGAGTCCAGATTCTAGTGCCACCTCATGGTCAAAGGGTTCCCATCCCCCAGTCCTGACCCACCAGATCCGGTCTGCTACGCATGGCTTGTCAGCCACAGGAAAGTTAAAAACAGAGGAATCTAAAAGTGCCCTCTCATTCCAGCGTTTCATGGTTTGGTTAAAAGCAGAGCACCAGATGATTCACATTTTATAAGTCTTCTCTTGCAGTCGTATGCGTCACCCTGGAGCTCTGGAGCTCGGACGTTGAACGCTAACGACTCTGACACCTCAGGCTGTTCTGTTCTCCCTCTACCCCCTCCTCTCTCCTCCCCTTAAACCAGCACTGCACATTACTTAAGGCTACAAAAACATATCTATTTAACTTGACAGATAGTGGGATTTGAACTAGAAACCTCCAGTTATACTCTAACACATAACCACTATGCTGTCTCCACTTGCCAGGGCTGTGTGAGGGTCATTCCATCATACGGAGGGGTATTGGACAACAAAGGACCAAAATACAAGCCCCTAAAACACCAAGCTATGATGTCCCTCACCATGTCTAAGAGCGATAGAGGAGTAGAGCGAGAAATGGAGACAGGGAGACAGAAGAAGACAGTTAAGGACACACACACATATACACACACAGAAAAAGGACACTCCAGGGCAAAGCACACAGCTGAAGCTGGGGCGAAACTGGACATTGTGTCTGGTTCTGGAATCATTCATTTGGGCAGTCCTGGACAGCAGAGATACACTCCAAATAATGTGGTTGTACTGCCCCCTGTGCTGTATTCCCTCTTAATACACTGATGAGCAGACGTGTGCTTTATTCCCTCCTATTAGTTAGTTTAACTTTATTTTCCTAGTCAAGTTGACTTAGAACAGCTTCTCATTTGCAGCAACAGCCTGAGGAGAAGCGCAGGGAGGGAAGGGAATGAAAGAGCCAATTGAAAGCTGTGGATGATTAGGTTGCCATGGTAGTGTTAAGGCCAGATTGGAAATTAGTCCAGGACACCTGGTCTAACAGCCCTACTCTTAGAATAGTGCCATGGGCTCTTTATTGACCACAGGGATTCAGGACACCCGTTTAACATCAGATCCGAAAGATGTCCCCATCACTGCCCTGGGGGATTGGGAATGATCTTTAGACCAGAGGGAAGAGTGCCCCCTACTGGCCCTCCAACACCACTTCCAGCAGCATTTGTCTCCCATTCAGGGACTAACCAGGTCTGACCCTGCTTAGTTACTGTATGCTGCAGGCCAATACACTACATAATACACTGATGATCAGACGTGCTTTATTCCCACCTCGAAACCGATAGATTTCATCAACGTTTTCGAGTCCGCTCAAACCGAGACTAAACATTTCTATACTGTGTGTATTTACACTGTCATATCTCCAGACTGCAATTGTACATTTGTGCGTTTGTCATTCAAGACGTCTAGAGCTGGGTGCGTGAGCACTTCACTCAGAAACCAGCCCAGCCCACTGACTTACATGAAGAATTTACAATACACATTTCTACTGGGCTGTTAGCAAGCCCCAGGTGGGATCTTTCAAACTCTTCTCATGTGCTCCCTCTAGAGGTCGGACTCAAAAATGTTTCTGAAATCTATCGTATTGTAAAAAGCCTCTACACTGATGATCAGATGTGTAATTTATTCCCTCTTAATACACTGATGATCAGATGTGTAATTTATTCCCTCTTAATACACTGATGATCAGATGTGTACTTTATTCCCTCTTAATACACTGATGATCAGATGTGTACTTTATTCCCTCTTAATACACTGATGATCAGATGTGTACTTTATTCCCTCTTAATACACTGATGATCAGATGTGTACTTTATTCCCTCTTAATACACTGATGATCAGATGTGTAATTTATTCCCTCTTAATACACTGATGATCAGACGTGTACTTTATTCCCTCTTAATACACTGATGATCAGATGTGTACTTTATTCCCTCTTAATACACTGATGATCAGATGTGTACTTTATTCACTCTTAATACACTGATAGTCAGAGATGTGTACTTTATGCTGATGAATGAATCTAGTGAAACTCAATAGGATTTCCCTGTACTTATTGTAAGACACTCTGGATAATGACTAAAATGTAAATTTTGGGGTTGAAATTAAATAATGACTTTGAGCTGCAGACTTGTTGTAATGGTAATGTAAGTATATTTACATCCAAACTGGGTGAACTGTGTAGGAACTTTTCCCCTACGTTAGCAAACAATGGGCCCTATTTTAACGATCTGAAATGCAAGTATCAAACGCGAAACGCAAGTGAATTTGTGGGCGGATCTTGGGTGCTGTTGCTATTATACCGGCGGGATAAATGACTCTTGCACCCGACGGAAATCTGAAATGGGTAGGTCTGAATTAGCTACATTAGTCATAGGTGTGGTTTGGGCGTAAAGTGCAATAAACCAATCAGAGCATCATCTCACATTCTTTTTAATAGCAGGCGCGCTTGTTCCATGGCGGATTGGTATTATAATGGCGGATTGCTATAGATTTTTCTTTTTCACAAAATGTAACTAAAGAAATGTGACAAAGACATACTTTCCGTTGTTTTGGGTTCACTCTCACTGAATCACGAGGTCATGAATGCATGGTGAACAAGATTATTGCTTATCTTACTATAGACAATGCAGCAGCTCTTCTGTCCAATAAGCTCTCCTCTCCCGTTCTGCTGCTGGAGCTTTTGGGTTAAGTGGCACACATGCAGTTCAACATCACGTCTCCTTTAAGTCCTCTATAGCATCGCATGTGACTTGTATGTTGATTAAAGGGGTTCCCTTGCAGTTGATGTAAATCAGTACAAATTATTCAGCCTGAATAATTTGGGTAAATATGCCTTGAGAACACGTCAGGTTTCAAGCTAACTACAGTAAGACGATGATTCTACTTAGATTGTGCATATAATATAAACAATATACTACACATCCAGACTAAAATGGGCAGCCAAATGTTATTTTTGCATTTACGAATATGGCGGACTGTATTTTTAACTCAAAATTTAATCAATGAATATGTTCATTAGTTGAAATACTTATGAGCCCATAAAATTGAAGGGATCACATAAAAAGTGCTGTAGTTCCTACACCATTCACCCGGTTTGGATGTAAATACCTTAAAATTAAAGAACATAGCTACATTTAATATGCTGTAGTAGACAACTCAAATAATGATATTTATGGCTCTAAGTATATACCCGTTTGTGTTTATATATGTATACTGCATATACTGTATTTATTATGTTTATATACATATGTATGTGTTTATCTGTGTGTGTGTGTGTGTGTGTGTGTGTGTGTGTGTGTGTGTGTGTGTGTGTGTGTGTGTGTGTGTGTGTGTGTGTGCGTGCGTGCGTGTGCGTGCGTGCGTGCATGTGTGTGTGTGTCGTGGCCAGTCTGAGGTTAGTAGGAAGAATGGGAAGTATGTTGTTTCTGTGGCGATGGTCAGACACAGGGCTTAAGGTTTCCCAGCAACTAGCCACGCCTCCAAAATGACGTTCTGTTCCCTACAAAATGCACTAGTTCAGTCTAGAGACGGCCGTACCCAGCCGTGTACTTCCCAGGGAATAGGGAGCCATTTGGGACACACATAGTGTGGTCCAGACCGCATCCCTCCATCTCGCTCACTCTGTATCTCCCCTCAAACCAGTTCTGCTATAAAATGCTTCCTTACTAAATAGAGCTCCACCCTCCTCTGCAAGCCGTGTGCATTAAAAACTGCCCACAACACCCAAACCGCAAGGAAATAAAACGCTCATTCTCTCCCTGTTAAAGCAGCTAGAGGGGAAACTATAGTTCATCTATTCACTTGTTCAGGTCCTTTCACGGTGTCTGTGGTTAGGACAGACACGCTCTGAAAAGAATTGGTGGCGGACGGCCTAGCGGGAGCTCTGGTCATTGTCAACAGACATATTTTAGTCAGAAAATAATAAAACTGGTATGGAACAGCAGAATCAACTTGATAGAAGATTCTTTTCAGTAAATATGCATTCATGAAATTACTTTTTTTAATAACTTAATATGAAAAGTGATCTAAAATAGTTTGTCATACATGGGTTTGTCGCAAGTGTGAGCTTTATTTTGAAACAGGGCTTTTATTCTCGCGATTG
The DNA here is from genome assembly GCA_016801145.1 of Umbra pygmaea. Classification (NCBI taxonomy): domain Eukaryota; kingdom Metazoa; phylum Chordata; class Actinopteri; order Esociformes; family Umbridae; genus Umbra; species Umbra pygmaea. The sequence goes on along the minus strand of JACXGM010015393.1, from coordinate 11,289 downwards.
CCGAGCTGTTGTCATGTGATTTTAGTTTGTTGAAGGACACCCACCCACACTGTAACAGCACAACATATGTTTTTGCTAACAGAGACGCATGAGTTATACTTTATTTAATCATGCGATTGTCCTGATGAACAGACTACATATCTGATGTTTATATCTTCGAAGTTGTGTCCACGCAACACAGGTAAATTCTCTCCATGCATTTCAACTTAACTAAAGGCAGATAATATTTAGGATCAGTAAATCAGATAAGGTGACTTATTGACTGGTGATAAGAGGCACTTAATTACCCGCTATTGAACTTCGATCGGAAAACGGTGTTTGAAATAAAGAGCTCATATCTGCCAGACAGAACCTGAACAAACCTTCCACATGTTTGTGCTGTCGGTAGCCAGTTTACGTGGAGTTGTAACTATTCTTAAATAATACGGGATGAATAGGAGGCTTCTGCTGGTGTCCAACTCCACTCTGCATGGTGGCGGATACCTGGAACACTGTCAGCAGCAGATTAAAGACTTTTTCGGACAGTAAGTACAGTTATATATTAGTTTAGGAATATTCACTGTCAAAGTCATTGGGCTAATTTAATCTAATAAAAACAAAAATCATTACAACATGTTTAAATACATTTTTGTGACGTGTATTCTATAAATTTGAATCTTTATTTCATGTGTACTACTGTGTGTTGTGTAAATGCAGTTTTGTAGTTTGCATTACATAGGTGAAACCTTTTTTTACAGCGCTGTGAAGAGGATTTTATTCATACCTTATGCACTGCATGACAGAGATGCTTATACAAAGACTGCCAGGGACAAGTTCAAGAGTTTGGGTATGTATATCTGGCCATCTAACAAATTGCCTTATCCAGCCCTGGAGATGTAGCACTTTTCTCCCACCGTTATAATAATAATAATAATATTAATAATAATAACTTGGACTTATATAGTGCCTTATATAGCCTTATCAGAATCTGTGATCTTACCAAGCAAGTCTAAAGGTGATCCGTAATCAGAGGAGGACCTTGGAAAGCTGCTAGTGCTTTGTGTCTGTTGTGAAGGTGTTGGCGGGTGAAGAGTATCAGTTGTCTGTCCGTATTTCTGTCTGTCAGGTTATGACTTGGACAGCATACATGAGGCGTCTGACCCAGTGAAAGCAGTTAGGGAGGCTCAGGGCATCTTCATAGGTGAGTAAAGCAACCGACTGCATCAATACATTATCGTCTCATAGGTGAGGGCTGAAATTGACTATCAATGAGTACATTATCATCTCATAGGTGAGCAGTAGGACTGACAGTTTCAGGGAATACATTATCACTGTATTGGTCAGGAGGGGATTAACTTTATCAGTCAATACATTATCATCTTATAGGTCAGGGGTAGGACTTACTTTATCAATAAATACATTACCTTAAAGGCAATGTTTAGAGTGAAACGTTTGCTTTACAGGTGGTGGCAATACTTTCCGTCTCCTGAAATGTCTATACGATAACAACGTTGTGTCTGAGATCAACAGGAGGGTTTTACAGGTGAATATTTATCATATTACCCTACGTTAAAGCACTTTGGTTATGTCGTTAGAATGTTGCATTTTCTTTCCGTCGGCAGAGTAAATGAACAGGGGACATTTTATTTTGAAGCCAATGGTTTATTTCCTGCTTTCAGAGCTGTTGTCATGTGATTTGTTTGCTGACCTAATTTCCCCATAATGTCAAAACATGAGGAACCGTCTCTAAACAGAGATTTAAGTTGAGGCCTATTTAAGTTCTTTTAACATTCCTGTGTTTTTTCCTGCCACCTAAACCTGTTTGTTGGTCCCCAGGATGGGGTACCCTACATGGGCTCCAGTGCCGGCACCAACGTCTCCACCATCAGTATAAACACCACCAATGACATGCCAATTGTGTACCCACCCTCCTTCGATGCTATTGGTCTAGTGCCCTTTAACATCAACCCTCACTTCCTGGATAGTGACCCTAAAAGCAGGCACATGGGTGTGAGTACTAAATACGCCTCCGTCTCTGAAAAAGGATATGTGTCAAATCTCTTCTGCCTCGTGTCTCAGTTCTTCTCAAAGGTCACTGGAAGAGAGGATTCATTGATCTTCCTCCAAAGAGCTACAGGAGAAATTTTGTCAATTAAAAACGTAGGTCCGTTCAGTTTGCTTAAACGTGGGCCACACTGCAGAACGGTTTGTACTGAACGACACATTTCCCTCAAAGTTTCCGGCAGGCTTTGAGTATGGCGTGAAGAAACTAGTGACAATATTCAAAGGATAGTTACTTTTAAATGTCTTAATACCTGAACCACCAAACGCAGCAGTCATTTGACTTTTGAGTTTGTAATTAAAACAAATCATTGATTTTTTTTAAGCTACACAGACTGCCATCTTTGACTTTTCCTAAATACGTGTATTTTACATTGTTCCATTGTCAGAATCCTAAAATCACAAACAGAATTTATTTATAGACAGAAATATTTTTTTAGACAAAAATTAAACAGAAATTTGCTTCCTGCAGCACTAACTCTAAAAAGTTCTGGTAAAGTCCATTGGAGAACAAGATCACCTCCGCCCAGCTGCCAACAGCCCTAAGGCTAGGAAATACTGTCACCACTGAGAAGTCTACTACAGTAGAGAACTTCAATAAGCATTTTGCTATAGTGGCCCATGCGTCCCATCTGGCCACCCCCACCCAGACCAACATCCCTGCCCCTACCTCAGCATCTTGCCCTAGCCCCCTGCGTTTCTCATTCGCCCAAATCCAGACTGATGATGTTTTGAGAGCTGCAAAATCTCAACCTTTACAAATCAGCTGGGCTAGACAATCTGGACCTTTTCTTATTAAAACTGTCCCACATGAGAGATCCTACCTGGGGCTTTGCTAATAATCCAGAAGAAATGTGTATTGTGGCAAAATTAAATTTTAAATTTTGTCAATGGGCTGGGCTGGTTTGCTCAGGCACCCAGCTTAAAACGTCTTGCATGACACACCCACAAATGCACGTTTTCAGTCTGGAGACTTGACAGTGTAAATACAAACAGTATGGAAATTAGCTTGAGCGGATTCGAAATGTTCTAGGAAGCTATTGGTATCTATCTTAAATGTAAAAGGGGCCTAACAGCAGAGTATCCCAAAAACACTGCTTTTCAACAGTTTGTTTAAATAATTATCTCTGAAATACTGAAATAAAGGTAATTACATTCCCTGTAGCCTATTTCTTCACGCATTGCTAGTTTGCGGCTCTTCAGTTTCAAAAACTCAATGTGGTCCTCGAGCTAATCTTATTGCCCACCCCTGCTCTAGAAACTGTACACACGTGTGTTTGGTCAGTTCAATTACCATTGAAGAATCTTAATTTAGTTTGTGTTATTTTTTGTTTTGTTTCTGTATTTCTGTCTTTCTTTGGTCTCTAGGAGACACGGGAGCAGAGGATCACCCAGTACCACGAAGAATTCCAAACACCTCCGGTTCTGGTCAGTCAACAGATAAATACACAGTGGAAAAGTGTGTGTGTGCATGTTTGTGTGTGTTTAATTATTGGTTGTTGTCTGTCAGGGCCTGAGGGAGGGGTCCATGCTGCTGGTGGAGGGAAACAAAGCAACTCTCTTGGGAACGTGCAAGGCCCGACTGTTCACCAGGTAAAAAACTCACCCTGCTGGCGTTGTGACTGTTCATGTCCCTCCTTAAGTATTGGGACAGAGCTACAGTGCGAAGAGGGTTTTCTGCCTGGTATTTTAACATTTGGAGAGAAAATTTAGTTAAATTCAAACTTCAGAAATGAGCATCTCCATTGGGCCTTCACATATGTGTTGTGAATCAAACAAACATTTTCTGATGTGAACGTAACACACACACTGACATCTGAATACATTTGCTATGCATCTTCTGCCTTTATGCCGTCCTGAGACCCATGTCCTCTAGTGGAAAAAACAAGTAAAGAATCAAAAGGCAGAAAGTCCGCTTGAAACAAAAAACATCCCCAGGCTGAAATGTGTTTTGGGGTTATGCATCGGCTTAATTCACTCCAGTACATACAGAAACAGTGCTGTGTGTCTTTTGTTTTTCTGTTTCAGGGGAAAACCAACTACCGAATATGAAACTGGCAGTGATCTCAGCTTCTTATTGACAGACAGATAAATAGTGAAATGGTTCACTATTTCAAGACCAGGCTAAAGCTATTCAAGATTCTCAGGGGCCCCAGATGTTCCAGAGTTGTGTTGTAGCCCTGAACAGGCTCACCTAATTCATTAACTAAAGGCGTAATGACGAGCCTAATCAGGTGTGCCTGTTCAGTGCTATCGCAAAACTCTGGAACATCTTGGTGTCCCTAGAAGCTTGAATACCTGTTTTTAAAGGCGTTCAAATGTGTCGGATAAATATTCAATAAACATTATGAAAGTTTGTCCTGTTCATTACTTGGCTCACTTGTGTCAATGCCATTTCACTAGAATTATTATTTTAGAAGGACAGTTTTTGGGTCTGTCTGCATCCACGTACCATTGTACTAACCTTGTTTGCATGCCATGAAGGGCTAACTCTAAAGTGCAGATTAAACCCAGAAATGATCTGAGACTGTGTTTATTTTATTTAGACATTTATTTAATTTATGATAAATGTAAGCTCAAATAGAAATGTGTGCTGGAGGGAAAAGAATACAGCATTTTTCAACAGTTCAAATATCTTTGTTGTTAAAAAACAGAGCAACGTGACACATACTTGGAAAAAGAGGAAGTGAGATTAACCCTGGTTCCATTAATATACCCTACATACAACAAACAAACCCTGGTTCCATTAATATACCCTACATACAACAAACATGCTTGCATTAACATACATACTTACAACCCATGTGAGGAGAAACACCCAAAACAGTGAATTCATGTGGATAATTATTGTATTAGTTTTCTTGTGCTTTTGTTAGTCTAATATTAACAACAAATTAGCTGATCTCCCAATATGGGTAAGCTCATTCATTTCATACAAAACACACCCAGAATCCTTTTTGTTGTGTCTTACAGAAAAGTTTGTATTACAGTTGAAAACTAGTTTTTTCTTTATTCAAGACCGATTGTTGCTAACCGGTCAACACACAATCGTACCATTGAAATTTTCTTACAGATTTTACAGGAGTGAGTGACTATATACTATAGAAGTATGTGAAGAGTGGACGTGTAGTGGAATATGAAACAATCAAAAAAGCCAAAATTTGTATAAAAAACACCCAATCAAAAATAGTTCCTCAAAGATCAATGACCTGAATTTTCAAATAAGTCTGTAGTAGTAATATTGTAATCTCATCCACACTTTGCAGTAACCATTCAACACATTTCAAAAGTTCACACTGCACACCCCTACATCTCATAATGCTGTCTCTCACACATAATTGCAGCAATTACTTTCACTAAATGTCCAGTGCACTATTAGATGCAGCAAGAAACCCGGAGAGAGAGCAAGAGCAAGCGAGCAATAACAAGTACCATTTCTGTTTCTCTGCCTCCTTAGAAATATTATTCACAACTTGATTAAATCACTTGTTTAGTTTTCCTTCTCCATCATACAATACAGCAGTGTTGTCCAAATGGATCTAAACAGCCCAGGGCCTAGTTTTTAAAGATATCTGAACAAAGGTCAAACAGTCAGGATTGCATTTAACATTTATCATTGACCTGTTCTATTCATTCTGTTTATATGCATCTAATGCTTACCAAAATCTGATTAAACACATTTTAAAAACAGGCCCCAAAGTGGTAGACTGGTGTGATAAGATTGCTGTCTTTGTCTAGGCTGAACAGACAGCTTGATTACATTTTATTCATGAAATGGTATTTTTTAAACAATTAGAGAAACTTAACCGCAATAATAGCCTATCAATCTATTGATCAGATTCCATTTCACAAAGCGTCTTAGACTTGGAGTGATCTACTCATCAGGACAGATATCTCATCAGGATCTACTGGGCAAATCTGAACTTAGTTTATCAGTCGTATTAAAAATGTGTAAACACGGCTCCATCACCTAGCCTGGTCACAGCAGTGTTGATTAATACTCCAATTCTCTTCATACTTTTGCTGTTACAATTATTTTTAGATTCTTTCCTTGTAATTGACTGGAATAAAAAATGGAATAATCCCAGTCCTAGCCTGGGTTCCAGATCTCCTTGTGCTATTATTCCATCCATTGTTATGTTTAGTAAAGGAGTGACGAGAACAGATCAGGACCAGGCTGGGTATTGTACAGGCCGCTGCAAGGGGCCATTCGCTGTGCGAAGGTCTATTGACCTCTCCGGATTTCAGGCGTCTGCGTTTCTGTCGTTGCTCTCGTGCGGTGCCAGCTGTTCTTTCTCAATGCTGTCGTCCTGAGGAGGGCGCACCCGGTTGAAGAAGCCCAGCTGTAGGGAAGGGGCAGACAAACCATTAGGATGCTGCTATTGGATGATTAAATAGTACAGAGCTGCTCCAGCCAGAGACGCCTCCTGAACGGCTAGGTGACGGCGTGCTCACCTTGTACATGATGAACATCAGCAGGGCCAGCAACAGCAGTCCAGACACCACAGCCAGGGCCACCACCCACGCAGGCACCGGGTTAGGCTCCGACCTCACCCAGATCACCGAAACGCTCATCTGGGAAACACAGGGTTAGCCTCCTCATCACTTGACTCGCAGTTGCCCTGACTCGCAGTTGCCCTGACTCGCAGTTGCCCTGACTCGCAGTTGCCCTGACTCGCAGTTGCCCTGACTCGCAGTTGCCCTGACTCACATGTCTGGAAAGGTTGTTTAAGTGTTGTCAGAAGGAGACATAGAAACTATGAGACCTTGTTGTATTGTTGAATTGAATAATTCATGATCAATGGAGGACAATATTCAAACAGATACATTGTCTCGTGTGGAAGCTTGCGGCATTGCTTATGCAAATATTATCAAATACCACCATTTATACAGGGAAAACAAGACCAGTCTTTTACACCAGTGATGCAACAATATAAAAACAGCAAGCCAAAAATATTAACAGAATAAAAGTTTAAAAATAAATACAATTAAATAACAATTGCATAATAAAACACATTAAAAGAAACATTCACAGTTAACATAAAAAATGTCATGTAACAGATATTTCAATCATCGTACAGGCACTAAAACTTTTAGCTTAAAATTGCTCTGTAAATAAACAGCTAGAGAACAAGAACCAATCAATCAACATCTGCGTATAAACTTTAATTAATAAAAGGTTTTATTAAAAACTTTTTAATAAAAGGTTCCTGTCCAGACCAGTTGTCACAGCTATGTGCTGTGATTCATGTGGGTCATGTCAGCCAGGCTAGCAAGTGAGAGCATTGGCAGTTAAAAGTAGTGAGTTTGGTCTTTTTACTACTATTAATATCTAAGCAGTTGCATGCTGCCATCTGGAGACTGTTGTTTTATCAGTTCTTCATAAACATCAGTGATTCACAGCCCTAGCCCTTATGGCATGTTTGGTCATGTGTGAAATTTATTGGTTGATTCTTGCTAATGACCAGGATGAAATTACAAGATCCTCAAGTCAAAGGATAGGGCAGATTCAGTTTGTTGCCTGTAGCGTAATTATAAAAAAGTAACTTTAAAGGTAATTTGAGGTCATTTAAAAGTAATTTACACACTGCAATGAAACACCTTCCATTTTTATATCTAAAATATGAATTATTAAACTGAAGGATACACACCAGAATAGGAGAATTAAAGGGGAGTCATTAGGCAACCATGTGACGTTACTTTGACTTACCGTACTAGTGTTAACAGGGAGATCAGACACCAACTCTTTATTATAAGGCATCTCGGTGACACTGAATGAAACTGAAGACCTCACGATGTACGAGCGGTTCTGACTCTCAGTCTGTTGAGGAAGAACAAACACAATGTCATGTCCCCTAAAAGGAAAGAAAATGACAGTTTACAGGCTTCATGCGCATGCATGCATTTGACAGAACTACTCTGTGAAGCAGTTGCTTGAAGTTCTTCCTCTGTATATTCAGGTAAACATGGCGGCTCAGTAGTCGAGAACTGTTCTAGATGAGGCAGCATCATAACGTGATCTTTTCGGAGCAGTTAAATGATTTATCATGCTTATATGAGGTATGGTGTTCTGTACCACAACTGCATGAATATGCACTGAATAGCACTGTTTTTGCCAATTTGCCAAGTTGTGGTAGTTTCACCTAGTTTCTCCTAAATATATGCACTGCTAGTGCATAGCGTCTGCTAAATGATTAAAATGTAGAATGTAATTTCGCTGGGAATCCGCGAGCTGGCAGAAAAGGTAAGCTCGAAACCTTGGGACTGACATTCAACATAAAAGTATATGTTGTGCATCAACACCTATTGGGTTCCCCGAATGTGAGAGAACATTTGTTTTTCACACAGATGCTCATTATTTCGTGAAGTCCTTTGTAGTGCATTACTGGGGGTGGAGTGATAGAACCCTCTGATGTTGCACTCTTGCTGGTGGCAGAGATGCATGCCTCGAGAGATTGTCCAATTACATCAAGCAATTTATGAATGTAGACTAACTGTAGATATTCGTCATTGTTTCCCTAGTCGTATCTCGTAGGCAACCCCTATCTCGTCGGCAGGTGCAAATGGTCGAAGATCAATCACATGCTTCCTCTGAGCAAGTGTTGCCAAGTTGTCCGATTTGTATCACGCTGCTTGCTCAACATGTATCTCTTAAGTTGATACATGCATTGAAGGTGAACACAATTGAATTAACAGGCACCCGACTTACACAAAAATGCTGCAACCTGGCGGGTCGCGTGGCGTAGTGGGCTAAGTCGCTGCATTGCAGGACAGTCTACATCGCAATGGTCTTTGGTTCAAGCCCGATAATGTTTTCTCTGACTTTCCTCAGGCACAAGGCAGTGCAAAATTTGGCATAGGTTCGATATTTTAGATAAGTATATCCTGCCACGTCGCTCTCCAGCGACTCCTTGTGTTCAGATCGGGTGCCTACAAATTCAATAGCAGAAGTATAGTCAGTGAATGTAATCGTTCAGAGCATAATCCGACTAAAGGCTTCCGTGTTGGGTGATCAGTGTGATAAGAATCAGCGGCTCGGGCGACATGTGGTTGGATGAACCATGTGCGCACCCCTCGTCATCCGACAGATCTGTACAAGGATTTGCAGAGCTGCCGACAATGCAGGATAAGAGAAGGAATTTGGAAGAGAGGAAAATGGGGGAAAAAATAAATAATAATAACAATGCTGCAACCAGGTTTTCAAACCCTGGCCACTGTGACGCTGAGTTTTGGTGCTTACTAAGCAGAGGCTCCTCCCCTCCCGTAGGTGTAGCCTCTCACCTTGAGGAAAGTGTCCACGCCCAGTCTGGAGTGAACAGACAGTATGGCACTTTGAGATTTCTCCAGACGACCAACCAGACAGCGGATCTTCATGCACTGGGCCTTGGAACAATCCTAAACACAAAATGTAAACTGTTACAATGATTGCAAGTATAAACACCTTTTAATGGATGACGGAAATGTCATGTTGGCCTTTTAACACATGGCTGAAATGTCATGTTGGCTCCATCATCATTCTCTGTGGGTTGTTGCTAAGTAACCACAGTACAGTAGAGTTCACTACATAGTCAGCTGGTGGAACATTAAAGTGGAACTAACAGCAGTTTAACAACATGAAATCGTATTATCATCTGTTGAAATACACCTTCAGAAATCACACCATGCACAGGTTCTGAAATGATCCCATAAATAGGGTAATTTTCAAGGGTTCATTACTTTCAAAGAAAGTTGAGAATAATATTCAGGCGTAGACACAGTAAAGAGGTAATTAGTACGCAATAGAATGCTAACCAGATTTTAACTAGTCGCTTATTCACCACTAGCGTGAATCGGTTCAACGTGATTGAGGTCAGGGCTCAGTAGGATGAACGTGAGCTGGAACTAAGGGGCCTAGGCCTGAAAAACAACTCCAGATCATTAGCCCTCCACCAAACGGTACAGTAGGCATTATGCATTCCAGTAAGTAGAGTTCTCCTAGCATCTGCCACACATAGATCCATCCATCAGACTTGCTCCCAATCGCTATTTCGATTAATCCCAAAGGTGTTCAGTAGGGCCACTCGAGTTCCTCCACACTCAACTCATTCGACCATGTCTTTATGGACCCTGCTTGGTGCAGATACTTGAATGGGAAAGAGTACTATACTATCTTTGCTATTGAAATACAATTGATCGAATAAATATCAACACCCTATGACAAACAAGATTATTCATATCCTTTGGGGTTTTTTCCCCACTGTAAATTTTCTAAAGGACTAAAGCACATTATAAACATATTATTACAGTAGTAGTATGAAAACATATTGCACTCTTGCTATGAACACAAGAGTTTGCCTATCTTACACTGTGTTTAGACACCCAAAAATGTGCGATTGCCATCTTGGGACATGACAATGTAAATACAAACATTATGGCAATTATTGTCTTGTTGCAAGCGAACTTGAAAATGTCGCTGAAATCTATCGTAATGTAAACGCGGCCTAAACACTGTCTATGCGCTTAACTCCATGTGCTACGAATGTGACAAAATGTTAACCTATGTTTATCATGGAAATTGGACTTCAGGTTCGAAGAGTAAATGTTTGTTCTAACATGCTTTGCATATTGGTTAACCATCAGCCTCGATGATTCCTTGAGGGTATGTTAAATATCCAAAGTATTCTCACACTGCGAACATCGGTGGCACAGGTTCATTTCAGTGCGCTGCACTCGTTGACATGCCATCGGTCGCACAGGTTCATTTCAGTGCGCTGCACTCTTTGACATGCCATCGGTCGCACAGGTTCATTTCAGTGCGCTGCACTCTTTGCCATTCGTGCGTGTTCACTTGGTGACGGTTGAATAAAAGCAGAGGTCTCATTTTAGTGATATATGGTATCACCTGAATTTTATATTATTCTGTGTAAATGTAGCTGACTCTCTTAATTGAACAGATTTTTACAAAGGGTACGTTAATTCTATTTCCTATTCAGGAATAATTCAGATTTTTTTATTAATGCAATACCTTGAATGAAAAAATGGCAACGGTATGAAAATCTTCTGTTTTAGAACTATTTACCGGCCTCCTCTGGTAGAGTAGTAGCCCAGTGTAAAGTTACTAACCAACTGCGCTACACCATGAAACTGTTACATCCCTATTTACCGGCCTCCTCTGGTAGAGTAGTAGCCCAGTGTAAAGTTACTAACCAACTGCGCTACACCATGAAACTGTTACATCCCTATTTACCGGCCTCCTCTGGTAGAGTAGTA
>JACXGM010015392.1:0-21345 GCA_016801145.1 Umbra pygmaea | reverse complement strand
TGCGCTTTCTTTTTCCTTAGGGAGATCCATGATAGATACATACGGGGCCATTGTTTGCGCTTTTAGAGGCGCGCTAATGGAGGGCGGAGTATGCGCTGATTGCGTAATGGGTATCGGGTTTGATAAATACCATGCTAAATGTGGAAGCATAGCGTGCGCAATTACCGAACTCGCATAAACAGACGCAGTGCAAACTGCGTGGGTGTTAGTAAATCAGGCCCACAGTGTTTCAAGACAACCACTTGCTACCCACAGTAAAATTTGGTGGAGTTTCCATCATGCTGTGGGGCTGTGTGGCCAGTGCCGGTAATGGGAATCTTGTTAAAGTTGAGGGTTGTATGGATTCCACTCAATATGAGCAGATGCTTGAGAATAATGTAGAGGTATCAGTCACAAAGTTGAAATCACGCCGAGGCTGTATATTTCAAAAAGACAACGACCTAAAACACAAAAATCTACTCTGGCATTTATGTAGAGGAACAAGTACAATGTTCTGGAATGGCCATCCCAGTCCCCAGACCTGAATATCACTGAAAATCTGTGGGGTGATTTGAAGTGGGCTGTACATTAGGGATGCAACAACAAATCGATGAAATCAATACAAATCGATCATTAACCCTTCAAGGTCTAAGGGGTCTTAGGTCCGCTTGGCACACAGTTGACTTTTTGGCATCTAGGAAGGTCATAAGTTGACCTACAGTGAAGTGCCTTATGGTTTTGGATTCAGAAGACCCATGGCTACAACATGGATTAATGAAATCCATCATCCTGGGTCATTGAATTTTATGTTTTATTCAATATTTATCCCAAAAATCTAAACAACGTATCTATTTTTTGTTGTTTATTACATGTAAAAGCATGTTATCTATAGTGCATACACATTTTATTGCTTATTGTCAAGCCCCCAGGGGTCCTGGACCAGTGTGCAATGTTTGGGGGCAATACAATCAAGTCAAAATCAAAATGATGCACTCATTTCTAACTAGATTTCTATACGTTTTTAAAACCCAGATAAATTCCAACTCCAAAAATGGTTGTTTTATGCAGGATAATGTCCTATGTTATTGAAAAAGTGGTTATTTTGATATTTTCACTTCCTACTCTTCTCTAGGTCTTCCTATTTTTTGTCAAAAATAAAGACCATCGTCGGCTTTGAGGCGCGATATCTCCGGCTGTGAGTAACACACAGAGATGTGCCACCACTCATTATTTGCGTCTAATTCTCCCCTTTCCAACGGTACCAAGCTTTTAGAGCGTCAATCGACTTAGGAGGGTTAAAATAGTTGGCAACGAATTTCATTATCGATTCGTTGGGTCTATGTTGTTGCTCGCTGTGTGGTGGAGCTACGTCACTTACAGAAATATTTTTTTTAAACTGTCTGACCTAACTCTTCGATATTGTGGCAGAACTTTGCTTTACATTCAACAAAAAAGTTTAATGTGCAAACTCTGTAAAACATAAATGGCATGGCACCGGAGCACCACCGTAATTAGGGAGCACTTGAAAAGAAAACAGGTTGGAACGATAAGCAAAGGGGACTCAACAGCAGGGTAAGTTACCACATAATAACAGCATGCGTTGCATTTTGAAATGAAGAATAGTTCCTCCCACAGCAGGTAGTTCTTATTTATCAAATAGCTGGTGTTTGGTCACGATCCAGTGTAAAAGGTCTATTAAATCAAATCCACTTCAACATTGCACGACAAGTGTATTTAACTAGCTGGCTAATTAATGTTTGTGTTAGAGCAGACGCGTTAGAGCTATCGTTATCTAGCAAACTCATTCGTGCTCAAGTAAACAAACAGAAAGAGTTTGAGTGCAAAACTAATCTAAAACACAAAGCAGATCTTACTATTACAGTATATATACTATTACATATGCTAACCTTGTACCTCTTTAGGGGATGCTAATTTGTTAAATGTTTGACTATGTGATTTACTTTATAGTTTTTTCACTACTGTTGTGCACAGTAGAAACCTCAGAAAGTTTCTTTCAAAATAAAAGTCATTCTATATCAAAAACAGTAAATAAGCTTAAACAGGTAAAATACATAAAGCAACGAAATTACTATTCAACAGGCCTATCTCCTTTTTAGGACCAAGGTTATTTACAACTATGTTCTATAAAATGTGTTTCTAGAATTGTTTTGTAGACAATTATTTTAACATTTCATGTCCTGTAACAGGAGTCCCAGAGTGGGACTCCTGTTCCAAAGGAACTGTGACGGGACTTGTTTATATATATATGCCTTTATAGTTCATGTCTTATTCATACTATATTCCAATGCGTATGTACTGTAGATTTTAGTTTATTCTGTGTATATTTGTGTTTGTATTAGATAACTGTATGCATGATGGAGTTGTGGCACCACACCACCTTTAACACCAGGAGCTTGGATGGGGTTCTGCCCAAGTTAGTAGTGCTTAATTACTAATTACTGTCAGCTGTATTTCGGGTGGATCCTTTTTAAGTGCTGGTGATTCAGAGGTGTGGTGTGTTTCATTAATGACTGTTGCTGTTGGATTTTCTATCGATGGATGAGGTAGCTGACTGCTGTATTAGTAAAAGGTAAGTTCTTTGCAGACTATGGATATCTATTGCTAAGTGTCTTCCCCATGTTACGGGTCGTATTTAGGTATCTTGTGTGTACATTTGATCAGGCGTACGTATTATGGATATCTATTACTAAGTGTCCTCCCCATGTTACGGGTCATATTTAGGTATCCTGTGTGAACGGTTGATCAGGCGTACGTATTATGGATATCTATTACTAAGTGTCCTCCCCGTGTTACGGGTCGTATTTAGGTATCCTGTGTGAACGGTTGATCAGGCGTACGTATTATGGATATCTATTACTAAATGTCCTCCCCCACGTTATGGGTCGTATTTAGGTATACTGTGTGTACGGTTGATCAGGCGTACGTATTATGGATATCTATTACTAAGTGTCTTCCCCGTGTTACGGGTCGTATTTAGGTATCCTGTGTGAACGGTTGATCAGGCGTACGTATTATGGATATCTATTACTAAGTGTCTTCCCCATGTTACGGGTCGTATTTAGGTATCCTGTGTGAACGGTTGATCAGGCGTACGTATTATGGATATCTATTACTAAGTGTCTTCCCCATGTTACGGGTCGTATTTAGGTATCCTGTGTGAACGGTTGATCAGGCGTACGTATTACGGATATCTATTACTAAGTGTCTTCCCCATGTTACGGGTCGTATTTAGGTATCCTATGTGTACGGTTGATCAAGTGTAACGGAGTTAACATCCTACCGTGAATCTCACTCCACAGCTAGCTTGAAATGTCGCCGAAGAGCTATACAATTAGTACCTTTTGTATAGCTCACTCGGTTGGTACGTTGTCAAGCAGGGCTGTAATGTGTGTTGCGGAGCAGAAGGCCGCGGGTTCAGGACCAGTCAGAGGACGTGGTGAACTGTCGTGCGGACTGCTCGCAATATTACGTTGCAGTCCCTCTCTAAACACAACGCAGAACTATACGTTACACAGGCATACGTATTATATTATAGTGTAACCGCGTCTACGCCGCGTTAGAGCGTAGTTACAGTGCCTTGCGAAAGTATTCGGCCCCGTTGAACTTTTCGACCTTTTGCCACATTTCAGGCTTCAAACATAAAGATATGAAACTAATTTTTTGTGAAGAATCAACAAGTGGGACACAATCGTGAGGTGGAACGAAATTAATTGGATATTTCAAAAATTGGGAGTGCAAAATTATTTAGCCTATAACTATAAGTAAAGTAAATACTTTGTAGCGCCACCTTTTGCTGCAATTACAGCTGTAAGTCGCTTGGGGTATGTCTCTATCAGTTTTGCACATCGAGAGACTGAAATTTTTGCCTATTCCTCCTTGCAAAACAGCTCGAGCTCAGTGAGGTTGGATCGAGAGCGTTTGTGAACAGCAGTTTTCAGTTCTTTCCACAGATTCTCGATTGGATTCAGGTCTGGACTTTGACTTGGCCATTCTAACACCTATGTTTATTTGTGAACCATTCCATTGTAGATTTTGCTTTATGTTTTGGATCATTGTCTTGTTGGAAGACAAATCTCCGTCCCAGTCTCAGGTCTTTTGCAGACTCCATCAGGTTTTCTCCCAGAATGGTCCTGTATTTGGCTCCATCCATCATCCCATCAATTTTAGCCATCTTCCCTGTCCCTGCTGAAGAGAAGCAGGCCCAAACCATGATGCTGCCACCACCATGTTTGGTGGGGATGGTGTGTTTAGGGTGATGAGCTGTGTTGCTTTTAAGCCAAACATAACGTTTTGCATTGTTGCTAAAAAGTTTGATTATGGTTTCATCTGACCAGAGCACCTTTTTCCACATGTTTGATGTGTCTCCCAAATGGCTTGTTGCAAACTTTAAACAACACGTTTTATGGATATCTTTCAGAAATGGCTTTCTTCTTGCCACTCTTCCATAAAGGCCAGATTTGTGCAGTATACGACTGATTGTTGTCCTATGGACAGACTCGCCCACCTCAGCTGTAGATCTCTGCAGTTCATCCAAAGTGATCATGGGCCTCTTGGCTGGCTCTCTGATCAGTCTTCTTCTTGTATGAGCTGAAGGTTTAGAGGGACGGCCAGGTCTTGGTAGATTTGCAGTGGTCTGATACTCCTTCCATTTCAATATTATCGCTTGCACAGTGCTCATTGGGATGTTTAAAGCTCGGGAAATCTTTCTGTATCCAAATCTGGCTTTAAACTTCTCCACAACAGTATCTCGGACCTGCCTGGTGTGTTCCTTGTTCTTCATGATGCTCTCTGTGCTTTCAACGGACCTCTGAGACTATCACAGAGCAGGTGCTTTGTACGGAGACTTGATTACACACAGGTGGATTCTATTTATCATCATTAGTCATTTAGGTCAACATTGGATCATTCAGAGATCCTCACTGAATTTTTGGAGAGAGTTTGCTGCACTGCAAGTAAAGGGGCTGAATAATTTTGCTCGCCCAATTTGTCTGTTTTTTATTTGTTAAAAAAGTTTGAAATATCCAATAAATTTCGCACTTGTTGTTGATTCTTCACAAAAAATTACAGTTTTCTATCTTTATGTTTGAAGCCTGAAATGTGGCAAAAGGTCAAAATGTTCAAGGGGGTCGAATACTTTCGCAAGGCACTGTATCTATGTTCCTATATATACATCGTTGTGCAATCCTGTATCAGTCTGTAATACTTTACGTCCATCAGGATCGCTATTCTCAGCTTAAAGAACTTCATCAACTTGCCTCTGGTCTTCCTCCTTCCTCTCTACACCCACAAAACGTGACAGGTCCGTCTTAGCAAAATAAAAAGTACCATATTTTGCACCTTACTAAAAAAATTAGCATATCTTTTGCACATGTTTTATGCTATAAAGCATATATTTAGGTCTGTTATCTGTTAAAATTGTCAATTTGGAAAAACATTATTTAAAAAAACATATATATGGAAATATTTGTTAGTCTGTTTATCCGATTAATCAATTAATCGAAGAAATATTCAACAGATAAATCGATTATCCAAATAATCATTAGTTGCAGCCCTACCGTCCATGCTCAGCTACCATCAAACCTGACTGAACTGGAGATGTTTTGCAAGGAGGAATGGTCCAAAATACCTTCAAAATCCAGACATTCCTTACAGGCTATAGGAAGCATCTAAAAGCTGTTATTTCTGCTAAAGAAGGCTCAACTAAATATTATTGTGATATTTCTGTTGGGGTGCCCAAATGTATGCACCTGTCTAAGTTTGTTTAGATGCATATTGTACATTTTCTGTTCATCCAATAAACCTAATTTCAATAATGAAATATTACTGTGTCCTTCAGTTATTTGATAGATCAAAATGAAATTGCTGATCCAAACACTCAAATATTTATAAATGAAAATCATGGAAATTATCAGGGGTGCCTAGCCTGGCAAAATCCTGACCCAAATCTGGAGGATATAAGGGTCTGGGTTCGAGTAATGAAAATGACCCAACTCGAGGGGCGGCACCAAGCATGCATTTGAAAATCTCACTGTACGCAATTGGATAACAGTACAACCTATCACCAGTGGTTTTTCGGTAAGCCCCTATGGCGAAGCTAACTGGTAGATAAAACTCTTGACTTATCAGGTCGGCAAAAGTGCAAAAACATCCTTTTCAAAGAAGGAATGATTAGAGTGTCGTCAGCTGTTCCTCTTTTAGACAAAAAGCCAAGTATAACTAGTTCGTTGTAGTGGCCAAAGCCGTTTAAAACAACTGGTGTTCATCCATAGCGATCCTTTAATGTTTACTAATGACTTTGAGGTTGCAACGCTGTCGTCATCTGTTTAACACTCCTCTGGCACGCCTATATCAGATACACCGATGTGATTGGTGCAGCTCGGCTACAAGGGCATAGTTAATGAGCAGAATTACTCGGTGCCAGAGTAACTTGCTGAGCAAATTCTAATTGTGCTCTCGTGAGAACTCTGGATTTCCAGGGCAAGGGGTGCCTACATTTCTGCATACAACTGTACACGAGGGCTCTGCAGCTGTGTACATGAAGGATTTACAGCTGTGTACATGAGGGCTCAAAAGCTGTGTACATGATGGCTCTACATTTGTGCACATGAGGGCTCCATAGCTGTGTAATGAGGGCTCTACAGCTGTGTACATGAAGGCTTTACAGCTGTGTACATGAGGGCTCAACAGCTGTGTACATAATGGCTCTACAGCTGTGCAATGAGGGCTCTACATATGTGCACATGAGGACTCCATAGCTGTGTATTGAGGGCTCTACAGCTGTGTACATGAGGGCTCTACAATTGTGTGCATGAGGGTTCTACAGCTGTATGCATGAAGGCTCTACAGCTGTGCACAGGAGGGCTCTACGTCTGTGTGCATGAAGGCTCTACAGCTCTGTGCATGAGGGCTCTACAGTTGTGTGTACGGGGGCTTTACAGCTGTGTGCATGAGGGATCTACAGCTGTGTGCACGGGGGCTTTACAGCTGTGTGCATGATGGCTCTACAGCTGTGTGCATGATGGCTCTACAGCTATGTACATGAGGGCTCTACAGGTGTGTGCATGAGTGCTCTACCGCTGTATGCATGAATGCTCTAAAGTTGTGTGCATGAGGGCTCTACAGCTATGTGCATGAGGGCTCTACAGCTGCGTGCATGAGGGCTCTACAGCTGTGTGCATGAGGGATCTACAGCTGTGTGCATGAGGGCTCTACAGCTGTGTGCATGAGGGCTCTACAGCTGTGTGCATGAAGGCTCTACAGCAGTGTGCATGAGGGCTTTACAGCTTTACACACACACACACTCTACCACACTGCTGCCAGTTGTTGGGAGAGCATGGTACTTGACAGGCTTCTGGGTTCGATTCCCATGGAGGGGCAGACTGTTACTCAGTGAGTGTTAGTTATTATGTGACTTGCTGCTAGACACAGGGTGTCACTGACTGTTACTGGATGACTGGCTCCTAAAGACTGTCTGCCTGACTGTAACTATCTGTTACTGGATGACTGGCTCCTAGAGACTGGCTGCCTGACTGTAACTAGCTGTTACTGGATGACTGGCTCCTAGAGACTGGCTGCCTGACTGTAACTAGCTGTCTGGCTGCACCCAATGTTTTGCTCCACTAACATCAGTAACCAGGCCTGCAGGACGGGACGTTACACCTGCTGCAACATAGATGCAAACAGCAGCTTCTGTCCTCACCGGTTGTTGTTGCAGAAGTTCTGGCAGCTCATACAGTCAGAGGAGTTAGTCTGAGGCAAGGCTGTGTACACCCCCCCACCCTGAGAGAGAGAAGGGAGAGGCAAGGTTACAACAACCATCCTTAATATACACCTGTCCACATTTATGTTTCTGTTTTTTTCTGTATTTTGTGTGTGTGTCTGTGTGTGTCTTTGCAAACAAACTTACATTGTGGTGCTGTATCTGAGAGGCTGGGTTTTCATACTCCATGGCGCTGTGTGGCAGGGTGGCATCGTGGCCGTGTGGCAGACTGGCATCGTGGCCGTGTGGCCGGGTGGCATCGAGGCTGTGCGTGTGGCCTCCAGGTGGGTAACCCAGCTTGTGGTGCAGGTGGTGGCAGCCTTGAGGCACGCCGTTTTGCCCACTGTGCCCGTAGCCCCTGGGCACGCTCCCATTGAACCCGTTCACACCAGGCAGCATAGCGTACTCCAAAACATGGCCGTTCATCTCGGCAGGCTGGTAGAGGTAGCCAGGAGGGTCGTACTCTGGGGGAGAGATCAGATTCGAATGAAGAAGAAAAAAGGAAGTGACCTGCCAATAGCACCTTCTAGTTGCCAAATGCCGCAGGCATCTTGGCCACCCCAATAATATCACTGCCATACGGAGGACATCAGTCTGGAAACACCACCGGGAATTAAATAACTAACTTTACACAACAGTAAGTTTAACTACCATTGGCCGTATGGTGATTACTAAGTCCTGCCGACTTCCTGTCATTATAGGATCCTCTGGTTACCATAGCTATGGTCAATGATGCTAATCTATTATGCTAATCTATTATGCTAATCCATGGGCACATCTTAGTGGTTGCTATGTCATACACATCTTAGTCTACTCTGCTGAACCCACAAGATTTCTCCCTTCCCAGTCTGCCATGTTCAATTTAAGCCTTGTCTCGTAAGCAGCGCCTCCACTGCTCCCCGAAGCAAGATGGTCAGAGGTCGATCACATGCTTCCTCTATTCACGTGTTGCCCTCCAAACCAATTCCAGTCCGTTTTTTTTCTTAAATCTCTGCGATACATTTTTGTAGCCTTCCCTAAACCATTATGTTGAACAATCTTAGTTTTCAGGTCATTTGAAAGTTGTTTTGAGGCCCCCATGTTGCCACTCTTCAGAGGAGAGTCAAAGAAACAGCGACTTGCAATTGGCCACCTTAAATACTTTTTGTTGTGTTTGGATGCACCTGTCTATGAAGTTCAAGGCTTAATGAGCTCACCAAACCAATTGTGTGTTCCAATTAATCAGCATTAGGTAGTAACTGGTATTCAGATCAACAAAATGACAAGGGTGCCCAAATGTATGCACCTGTCTAATTTTGTTTTGATGCATATTGCACATTTTCAGTTAATCCAATGAACCTCATTTTAACACTGAAATATTACTGAGTCCTTCAGTAATTTGATAGATCAAAATGAAATTGCTGATCAAAACACCCAATTACTTATAAATGAAAATCATAGAAATATCCAGGGAGGTCTAAATCTTTGCATACGGCTGTAGATGTGAAGTTATAAAAGTTTTTATAGAAGGGTTTCGGGTCTACAGGTTAAAAGATATGTTCTACAAGGTTCTCACTGTGCATGGCGTTTTGCTGACGGTTCCTCCAGAGGCACATGGCGATGAAGACGAGAAGGATGAGGACCATGACCCCAAGAACACAGCCGACGATGAGGTAGAGAAGGCCCCCGGGAGGGCTGGGGGGCTCTGGGGGGTAGGGGCCAGGCGGGGTGATGGGGTGCTGGCTGGGGACCCCGGAGGGCTGACGAGCTACATGGGATGTGGACAAACATTACTTTTCAGAACAATTAACTCAGACTGTTGTGTTTGTGTATTTGTCTATGTGTGTGTGTGTGTGTTTGTAGTGTGTGTGTGAGTGTGTGTGTTTGTAGTCTGTGACCTTTGTACCTTTGGTCTCACAGATCATGACGTTGCTGTATTCACTCTCTCCACCATCATTAAAACATTGCATCTTTATGTCATAGGATGTCTCTGGCTGCAGCTGACCAATCAGATGCCACAGTTTCAGACCTAGAGTGGGAGGAGAGAGAGCAGAGCAAAGGTCAGATGATTGTTTCCCCTCCGTGTTTTGTGGCTTCACTGATTTGTCTCAATTTCCTCCTCCACTTTAGTTTCTCTTCAATATTATAGCTTTACTGTTAATAGGTTTTTCTGTCCAAGCCTTTCATACAAAATCTTTCTATATGTATCTTACTAGGTCTTTCTTACTAGGTCATTCTTACTAAGTCTTTCTTACTAAGTCTTTCTTACTAAGTCTTTCTTACTAAGTCTTTCTAACTAAGTCGTTCTTACTAAGTCTCTCTTACTAAGTCTCTCTTACTAAGTCTCTCTTACTAAGTCTCTATTACTAAGTCTTTCTTAATACAGTATAACCCCCACCATGCAGTGCCATGAGGCCCCAGACAGTTGCTTTATAAGGCAGCTGACTGTTTGCTCTGGCGCAGCTCCAGCATTACCACACACACACACACACACACACACACACACACACACACACACACACACACACACACACACACACACACACACACACACACACACACACACACACACACACACACACACACACACACACACAAGCACTGTAATCAGAGGACAACTGTCTCTCACAGGAAACGGTTAATTGTTAATAACTGAGGTATAAAGGTTATTGTGTGTACTACTGTGTTACAATGTGTGTACTACTACAGTTAGTTAATTAATAATATGTGTGTGTACTACTGGATTATTACAGTTAGTTAATTAATAATGTGTGTGTACTACTGGCATAGGAATATTACAGTTACTTAATTAATAATATTTGTGTTTACTACTGGATTATTACAGTTAGTTAATTAATAATGTGTGTGTACTACTGGCATAGGATTATTACAGTTAGTTAATTAATAATGTGTGTGTACTACTGGCATAGGATTATTACAGTTAGTTAATTAATAATATGTGTGTACCACTGGCATAAATTTATTACAGTTAGTTAATTAATAATATGAGTGTGTACTACTGGGTTATTACAGTTAGTTAATTAATAATATGTGTGTGTACTACTTGGCATAGGATTATTACAGTTAGTTAATTAATAATGTGTGTGTACTACTGGCATAGGATTATTACAGTTAGTTTATTATTAATTACAGTTAGCTAATTAATAATGTGTGTGTGTACTACTTGGCATAGGATTATTACAATTAGTTAATTAATAATATGTGTGTACTACAGGCATAGGAGTATTACAGTTAGTTAATTAATAATACTCCTAGCAAAGAGGAATACTACAACTACATTTTTAATAATACTTATTAACAAATCATATTTAGAACTTGCTATTAATAGCCATGTGCTACAGTATATATCATTATAGTACATGTAATGTATACTATTCCAAATAATAATTTCTATACTTAATAGCTACTGCATTTTTTATATTAATGCACTTCATATTTTAAGTATAAATTGTACTACAGTACTCTAAAATGTAATGTAACAATCTATATGACTTTATACTTTCTTTTAAAAATTCTTTCTTCCTCAAGACATGAGTTTCATCATGACATGGGGGGGTCACACACTGGTCTCAACCAATCACGGAAGGGTTTAAAGTGATGAAGTGGCTCCATTCATATTGATGGATTATTTATTTTATAATTTTTTTTAAGTCATTTTTAAACAACTTGTGAACTCCCAACATCAACGGATTAACAGAAAATTAGCAATATGCATCAAAATGAAATTAAACACCTCTCTAACTTTGTAAACTTTTGCATAAGACTGTAAATAAGGAGAGCTGGCGCATGTTCTCGCCTCCACAGCTTTCTCAGATTTATCAACCTGCCATGAAATCTACGCTCATTCTGACCAGATGAGACAGTTTCATGAAACACACTTTTCAATGATCAGAAGTCTTTCCCACGCTTGAATCTGAGCTCTTTTTTGAGAAGATTTCATGAATGAGGGTCATTGTTTTGTGGTATGTACATTGTTTTGTTCGGTAGTATGTAGGGACATTTAGGAACATTGTTTTGTACGGTAGTATGTAGGGACATTTAGGAACATTGTTTTGTACGGTAGTATGTAGGGACAGTTAGGAACATTTTTTCGTAGTATGTTGGGACATTTAGGAACATTGTTTTGTACGGTAGTATGTAGGGACATTTAGGAACATTGTTTCGTAGTATGTAGTGAGATTTAGGAACATTGTTTAAAAATATTTAGGGACATTTAGGAACATTGTTTCGTCGTACGTTGGGACATTTAGGAACATTGTTTTGTACGGTAGTATGTAGGGACAGTTAGGAACATTGTTTCATAGTACATAAATGGTAAATGGTAGTATTTACATACGGTAGTATGTAGTATGTAGGGACATTTAGGAACATTGTTTCGTAGTACGTAGGGACATTTAGGAACATTGTTTTGTACGGTAGTATTTAGGGACATTTAGGAACATTGTTTCGTAGTATGTAGGGACATTTAGAAACATTGTTTTGTACGGTAGTATGTAGTGACATTTAGGAACATTGTTTTGTATGGTAGTATGTAGGGACATCTAGGAACATTGTTTTGTACGGTAGTATGTAGGGACAGTTAGGAACATTTTTTCGTAGTATGTTGGGACATTTAGGAACATTGTTTTGTACGGTAGTATGTAGGGACATTTAGGAACATTGTTTCGTAGTATGTAGTGACATTTAGGAACATTGTTTAAAAATATTTAGGGACATTTAGGAACATTGTTTCGTCGTACGTTGGGACATTTAGGAACATTGTTTTGTACGGTAGTATGTAGGGACAATTAGGAACATTGTTTCGTAGTACATAGGGACATTTAGGAACATTGTTTCGTAGTACATAGGGACATTTAGGAACATTGTTTTGTACGGTAGTATTTAGGGACATTTAGGAACATTGTTTCGTAGTATGTAGGGACATTTAGAAACATTGTTTTGTACGGTAGTATGTAGTGACATTTAGGAACATTGTTTTGTACAGTAGTATGTAAGGACATTTAGGAACATAGTTTTGTACAGTAGTATGTAGGGACATTTAGGAACATTGTTTCGTAGTATGTAGTGATATTTAGGAACATTGTTTCAAAAACATGTAGGGACATTTAGGAACATTGTTTTGTACGGTAGTATGTAGGGACATTGTGGAACATGATTTTGTAAGATAGTATGTAGGGACATTTAGGAACATTGTTTTGTAGTACATAGGGACATGTAGGAACATTGTTTTGTACGGTAGTATGTAGGGATATTTAAGAACATTGTTTCGTACGGTAATATGTAGAGACATTTAGAAACATTGTTTTGTAAGGTAGTATGTCGGGACATTTCGGAACATTGTTTCGTAGTATGTAAAGACATTTAGGAACATTGTTTTGTAGTATGTAGGGACATTTAGGAACATTGTTTAGTAGTATGTAAAGACATTTAGAAACATTGTTTAGTAATATGTAGGGACATTTAGGAACATTGTTTTGTACTGTAGTATGTAGGGACAATTAAGAACATTGTTTTGTACTGTAGTATTTAGGGACATTTAAGAACATTGTTTCTTACGGTAATATGTAGAGACATTTAGGAACATTGTTTCGTAGTATGTAAAAACATTTAGGAACATTGTTTTGTAGTATGTAGGGACATTTTGGAACATTGTTTAGTAGTATGTAAAGACATTTAGAAACATTGTTTAGTAATATGTAGGGACATTTAGGAACATTGTTTTGTACTGTAATATGTAGGGATATTTAAGAACATTGTTTCGTACGGTAATATGTAGAGACATTTAGGAACATTGTTTTGTAAGGTAGTATGTAGGGACATTTAGGAACATTGTTTCGTAGTATGTAAAGACATTTAGGAACATTGTTTTGTAGTATGTAGGGACATTTAGGAACATTGTTTAGTAGTATGTAAAGACATTTAGAAACATTGTTTACTAATATGTAGGGACATTTAGGAACATTGTTTTGTACTGTAGTATGTAGGGAAAATTAAGAACATTGTTTTGTACTGTAGTATTTAGGGACATTTAGGAACATTGTTTCGTAGCACGTAGGGACATTTAGGAACTTTGTTTTGTACGGTAGCACGTAGGGACATTTAGGAACATTGTTTTGTACGGTAGTATGTAGGGACATTTAGGAACATTGTTTTGTAGTGTGTAGGGACATTTAGGAACATTGTTTTGTACGGTAGTATGTAGAGACATTTAGGAACATTGTTTTGTAGTATGTAGGGACATTTAGGAACATTGTTTGGTACGTTAGTATGTAGGGACATTTAGGAACATTTTTTCGTAGTACGTTGGGACATTTAGGAACATTGTTTTGTACGGTAGTATGTAGGAACAGTTAGGAACATTGTTTCGTAGTACATAAATGGTAAATGGTAGTATTTACGTACGGTAGTATGTAGTATGTAGGGAAATTTAGGAACATTGTTTCGTAGTACAAAGGGACATTTAGGAACATTGTTTTGTACGGTAGTATGTAGGGACATTTAGGAACATTGTTTCGTAGTATGTAGGGACATTTAGGAACATTGTTTTGTACGGTAGTATGTAGTGACATTTAGGAACATTGTTTTGTACGGTAGTATGTAGGGACATTTAGGAACATTGTTTCGTAGTATGTAGTGACATTTAGGAACATTGTTTCAAATATGTAAGGATATTTAGGAACATTGTTTCAAAAACATGTAGGGACATTTAGGAACATTGTTTTGTACGGTAGTATGTAGGGATATTTAAGAACATTGTTTTTTACGGTAATATGTAGAGACATTTTGGAACATGGTTTTGTAAGATAGTATGTAGGGACATTTAGAAACATTGTTTCGTAGTACGTAGGGACATGTAGGAACATTGTTTTGTACGGTAGCATGTAGGGATATTTAAGAACATTGTTTTGATGGTAATATGTAGAGACATTTAGGAACATTGTTTTGTAAGGTAGTATGTAGGGACATTTAGGAACATTGTTTCGTAGTATGTAAAGACATTTAGGAACATTGTTTTGTAGTATGTAGGGCCATTTAGGAACATTGTTTAGTAGTATGTAAAGACATTTAGAAACATTGTTTAGTAATATGTAGGGACATTTAGGAACATTGTTTTGTACTGTAGTATGTAGAGACAATTAAGAACATTGTTTTGTACTGTAGTATTTAGGGACACTTAGGAACATTGTTTCGTACGGTAGTATGTAGGGACATTTAGGAACATTGTTTTTCGTAGCACGTAGGGACATTTAGGAACATTGTTTTGTAGTGTGTAGGGACATTTAGGAACATTGTTTTGTACGGTAGTATGTAGAGACATTTAGGAACATTGTTTCGTAGTATGTTGGGACATTTAGGAACATTGTTTTGTACGGTAGTATGTAGGGACATTTAGGAACATTGTTTTGTAGTATGTAGGGACATTTAGGAACATTGTTTCGTAGTATGTAGTGACATTTAGGAATATTGTTTTGTATGGTAGTATGTAGGGACATTTAGGAACATTGTTTTGTACGGTAGTATGTAGGGACATTTAGGAACATTGTTTTGTACGGTAGTATGTAGGGACATTTAGGAACATTGTTTTGTATGGTAGTATGTAGGGACAGTTAGGAACATTGTTTTGTATGATAGTATGTAGGGACATTTAGGAATAAAGTTTTTTGTAAGTCCTACCACTTCAGCAAAACTCCTGTAGGTTACTAAGGTTATTAAGATTACTAAGAACATCCTGTGTTACACCTCACTGTTACTCCTCATTTTTACACCTCCGTTGTTACACCTCAATGTTACTCCTCATTTTTACACCTCCGTTGTTACACCTCAGTGCTACTTTTCTCTCTGAAGCTCCTCACATTTCAGTTGAGGGCCATTAGCAGCAGCCGCGGTCGTTGGATCGTAATTGGGGACGCTGGGCTCGCATTACCGTCTGGACTGTGAGAAACGGAATAGTATCACACAATGGGTTTGATGCACTACACACGGTTCCATTCAGTGGACCCGAATGTCATTCTGGTCCCGAATGTAATGCGAGCCCGGCGTCCCCAATTAAGATCCACTGACAGCGGCTGATTAGCAGCCAGTCATTATTAAAAACTCATCTGCCCTGACAAAACACTACACAGACTAACAGCAAAGTGCTCAATTCTAACCCTAAGCCTAACCCTAACCTCTATCCCTGATACAGCATTATTTCTCAGATGCTACGGTAATAACTTCTGGTCCTCATAGGTAATAAGGTACCCCATGGACTCACCTTCCACAACGTCCCGTTTGTAGTCACTATCATTGTCACTATCAGTAGGCCGGTAGTAAATGTAGAACCCCTGTATGGGAGTGTTGTTGTTACTGGTCGGGGTGTACTGAAGGAATAAAAAAAATAATCAAACAAACAGGAATACATTAGAAACAAAAACAGGAAACAGGAAACACCAAACAGGAAACAAACAATAAACAATATAACAGCAAACAAAAAATAATATCAGAGACCCAAATCATCTCAGTGTTGAGTAAAGGCTTGTAGTTTGAAAAGTGTCTGAATATGAGAGTTGAGGGTTTGATCCCCATTTGGGGCTTTAGATAGTATATTTAAACAATAATACAGATTATTTCTAATCTAAAAATCAAGTATTTATAACCTAACAACTGTAAATGCATTGTGTTTAGTGATGATATAGCTGTCCCAGACACATTTTTTTATGGTCAGCGACAAACCTCCCACACCAAATAACAGCTCCCGTCACCAAAGTATGAACAGTTCATATCTTTGCTAGTCTTTGAGTTGCCCCAGAATCCCCGATTTGTATCTGACATGTT
Organism: Umbra pygmaea; assembly: GCA_016801145.1. Taxonomy (NCBI): domain Eukaryota; kingdom Metazoa; phylum Chordata; class Actinopteri; order Esociformes; family Umbridae; genus Umbra; species Umbra pygmaea. The sequence continues at coordinate 4,772 of JACXGM010015392.1, read as the reverse complement.
TGATATTTTTGTGAAACCCGTGAGGAGCTGTAGCAAATGAGAGGGCAGAAACCTTGAAGTTTTCGAGTATACATGTGGAATTAACAGGGATAGTGGCAGTATTCTATTTCATAGTACACACAACAACAGTCCCCAAAACGCATGCACAATATGTACAATTATGCAGTCTACTCAACGAGCGAGTGCATGAGGAAGATAGATTGATTAATATTAATATTGTTGTTTTTTATCTAGCTCAGAAAACCGTGCAATAAAGGTCGGCATTAAGAGTAAAAGCAAACGCAGTTCTTTCATCATGTGAAAAACTATTCCTCAAGCTAGCTAGTAACAACCCGTTGCTTGTTTTCAGATTTGATTGTATCGAGTAAATTCTTGACGATCAATCAATCGATCGTCGATTAATCATTAGTGTCCCTAGTATCTATCCATCCATCTTCATCTGCTTATCCGAGATCGGGTCGCGGAGGCAGCAGCTCCAGCAGGGGACCCTAAACTTCCTTTTCCCGAGCCACATTAACTAGCTCCGACTGGGGGATCCCGAGACGTTCCCAGGCCAGGTTGGAGATATAATCCCACCACCTAGTCCTGGGTCTTCCCCGAGGCCTCCTCCCAGCTGGACGTGCCTGGAACACCTTCCTAGGGAGGCGCCCAGGGGGCATCCTTACCAGATGCCCAAACCACCTCAACTGGCTCCTTTCGACGCAAAGGAGCAGCGGCTTTACTCTGAGATCCTCACAAATGACTGAGCTTCTCACCCTAAGGGAGACGCCCGCCACCATCCTGAGGAAACAAATTTTGGCTGCTTGTACCCTGGATCTCGTTCTTTCGGTCATGACCCAGCCTTCATGACCATAGGTGAGGGTAGGAACAAAAACTGCCCGGTAGATCAAGAGCTTTGCCTTCTGGCTCATCTCTCTTTTCATCACAACGGTGCGATATATTAAGTGTAATACTGTGCCACGCTGCGCCGATTCTCCGACCAATCTCCCGCTCCATTGTCCCCTCACTCGCGAAGGTATTTGAACTCCTTCACTTGGGGTAAGGATTAATTCCCTACCTGGAGTAGGCACTCCACCGGTTTCCTGCTGAGAACCATGGCCTAAGATTTAGAGGTGCTGATCCTCATCCCAGCCGCTTTACACTTGGCTGCAAACCGATCCAGTGAGTGCTGAACGTCACAGGCTGATGATGCCATTAGGACCACATCATCCGCAAAAAGCAGTGATGAGACCCTCAGCCCACCGAACATCAAACCATCCCCACCCCGACTATGCCTCGATAGCCAGTCCATAAATACTACAACAGGATTGGTGACAAAGCGCAGCCCTGGTGGAGACCAACCCTCACCGGAAACGAGTTTCGACTTACTGTTGAGAACCCGGACACAGCTCTCGCTTTTGTCATACAGAGATTGGATGGTCCTAAGAAGGGACCCTTTCACCCCATACTCCCGCAGCACCTCCCACAGTATCTCCCGGGGGACCCGGTCATACACCTTCTCCTGATCCACAAAACACATGTAGACAGGATGGGCATACTCCCAGGCCCCCTCTAGGATCCTTGCGAGAGTAAACATCTGATCCATTGTTCCACGACCAGGACGGAATCCACATTGTTCCTCTTCAAACTGAGGTTCGACTATCGGTCGAACCCTTCTTTCTAGCACCTTAGAATAGACTTTACCAGGGAGGGTGAGAAGTGTGATACCCTTGTAATTGGCGCACCCCTCTGGTCCTCCTTTTTGAACGGGGGAACCACCACCCCGGTCTGCCACTCCATTGGCACTGTCCCAAACTTCCACGCAATGTTGAAGAGGCGTGTCAACTAAGACAGCCCCTCAACACCCAGAGCTTTCAGTATTTCTGGATGGATCTCATCAATCCCTGGGGCTTTGCAACTGTGGAGTTGTTTGACTACCTCAGTGACTTCCACCAGGGATATTGACGACGATCCCCCATCATCCTCTAGCTCTGCCTCTAATATAGAGTGCGTATTAGTTGGATTCAGAAGTTCCTCAAAGTGGTTCTTCCACCGCCCTATTACCTCCTCCGTCAACAAAGTCCCATCCTTACTGTATACAGCTTGGATGGTTCCACGCTTCCCCCTTCTGAGGTGGCGGACGGTTTTCCAGAAGCACTTTGGTGCTGACCGAAAGTCCTTCTCCATGTCTTCTCCGAACTTCTACCACACCCGCTGCTTTGCCTCTTTCACGGCCGAGGCTGCAGCCCTTCGGGCCCTTCGGTACCCTGCAACTGCCTCTGGTGTCCTCCGGGATAACATATCCCGGAAACACTCCTTCTTCAGTTGGAGGGCTTCCCTGACCACCGGTGTCCACCACGGTGTTCGTGGGTTACCGCCCCTTGAGGCACCCAAGACCCTAAGACCACAGCTCCCCACCGCAGCTTCAGCAATGGAGGTTTTGAACATTGTCCACTCAGGTTCAATGCCCCCAGCCTCCGCAGGGATGCACGAAAAGCTCATCCGGAGGCGTGAGTTGAAAGTCTGTTGGACAGTGGCCTCCTCCAGATGTTCCCAAGTCACCCGCACTACCCGTTTGGGTTTACCAGGTCTGTCCAGAGTCTTCCCCCACCCCCTGACCCAACTCACCACCAGATAGTGATCGGTTGACAGCTCCGCCCCTCTGTCAGTTCTCTTCACCCGAGTGTCCAGAACATATATAATGTATCTATTATGTATCTAATGTATCTATAATGTATCTATAATGTATCTAATGCATCTATAATGTATCTACATAATGTATGTATAATGTATCTAATGTATCTATAATGTATCGGAGACTTGATTACACACAGTTGGATTCTATTTATCATCATTAGTCATTTAGGTCAACATTGGATCATTCAGAGATCCTCACTGAACTTCTGGAGAGAGTTTGCTGCACTGAAAGTAAAGGGGCTGAATAATTTTGCTCGCCCAATTTCTCAGTTTTTAATTTGTTAAAAAAGTTTGAAATGATTGTGTCCCACCTGTTGTTGCTTCTTCACAAAAAATTACAGTTTTATATCTTTATGTTTGAACCCTAAAATGTGGGAAAAGGGGGGCGAATACTTTCGCGAGACACTGTATCTAATGTGTTTATAATGTATCTGTAATGTAAATAATGTATCTATAATGTATCTACATAATGTATCTATAATGTATCTAATGTTTCTATAATGTATCTGTATGATTTATCTATAATGTATCTAATGTATCCATAATGTATCTATAACAAACCTAATGTATCTATAATCTATCAAATGTATCTAAAATGTATCCATATTGTATCTAATATATCTGTAATGTATCTAATGTATCTATAGTTTATCTATATACCGTATTGTATCTATAATGTATCTATTGTATCGATAGTGTATCTATATGATGTATCTATAATGTATCTAATGTGTCTATACCATATATAATGTATCTTTATTTTATCTACATACCGTAATGTATCTATAACGTATCTAATGTATCTATAATGTATCTATAATATATGTATATAATGTATCAATGTATCTGATGTATTTATAATGTATCTATAATGTATCTATAATGGATCTACATAATGTATCTATAATGTATCCATAATGTATCTATATAATGTATCTATAACATATCTAATGTATCTATAATCTATCTAATGTATCTAAAATGTATCTATATTGTATCTAATATATCTATAATGTATCTAATGTATCTATAGTTTATCTATATACCGTAATGTATCTATAATGTATCTATAATGTATCTAATGTATTTATAATGTGTCTATAATGTATCTAATATATCTATAATGTATCTATATGATGTATCTATAATGTATCTAATGTATCTATAATGTATCTAATGTATCTATCATTTATCTATATACCGTAATGTATCTATAATGTATTTAATGTATCTATAATGTATCTAAATGATGTATCTATAATGTATCTAATGTATCTATAATTTATCTATATACTGTAATGTATCTATAATGTATCTAATGTATCTATAGTGTATCTATATGATGTATCTATAATGTATCTAATGTATCTATATGATGTATCTATAATGTATCTGATGTATCTATAATGTATCTAATGTATCTATAATTTATCTATATACCATAATGTATCTATAATGTATCTATATAATGTATCTATATAATGTATCTAATGTATCTATAATTTATCTATATACCATAATGTATCTATAATGTATCTATATAATGTATCTATATAATGTATCTCTAATGTATCTCTAATGTATCTATAATGTATCTATAATGTATATATATAATGTATATATAATGTATCTAATGTATCTATAATGTATCTATATGATGTATCTATAATGTATCTATAATGTATATATATAATGTATATATAATGTATCTAATGTATCTATAATGTATCTATATGATGTATCTATAATGTATCTAACATTGCCTGCATTTTCACTGTATTTTACTGACTGGAAATACAAATCTGACAACTGGATAATAAACCTATAATAAAATACAACTTGACTTAAACCCTGTTGACTTAACTTGGAGTAGAATAGGCAAGTGGACATATTATTTACAGCCAGATGTGTCAGAGCAGAACACCATTGTTACAGCCAGATGTGTCAGAGCAGAACACCATTGTTACAGCCAGATGTGTCAGAGCAGAACACCATCGTTACAGCCAGATGTGTCAGAGCAGAACACCATCGTTACAGCCAGATGTGTCAGAGCAGAACACCATTGTTACAGCCAGATGTGTCAGAGCAGAACACCA
>JACXGM010015391.1:0-21331 GCA_016801145.1 Umbra pygmaea | reverse complement strand
TTAGCGCCTGCCCTAAGCTATTTGGCCGATAGCTCTAACTCGACCAATGTTATAACAACGGAAAATAAGCTTATGGGGGTTGTTTAGCTCGAGGTGTAGGTGCAAAGGACCCTACGGTTATATTACTTCGAACCATCACTTTAATTGAAACACACAATTGGTTTGGTGAGCTCATTAACCCTCCTGGTTCTATTGACACTCTAGAGCGTCAAACGCGATTATCTCACAAACTGTACATGCTAGCAACTAAAGCTTGGTACCGTAGGAAAGAGGAGATATCGCGCCTCAAAGCCGACGATGGTCTTTCTATTTGACTAATAATATAGACAAGAAGTAGGAAGTGAAAATGACAAAATAACACATTTACAATGATGTAGGACATCATCCTGCATAAATCAACAATTTTTGGAGTTGGAATTTAGCTGGGTTTTGAAAACGTATAGAAGTCTAGTTAGAAATGAGTGCAGCATTTTGACGTTGACTTGATTGTATGGCCTCCAAACATTGCACACTGGTCCAGGACCCCGAGGGGCTTGACAATAAGCAATAAAAGCCTTATTCATTAAAGATAACATGCTTCTACTTGCAAAAAACAACAAACAATACATACGTTCTTTAGTTTTTTGGGATAAATATTTAATAAAACATAACATTCAATGACCCTGGATGTTGGATTTCATTCATCCATGTTGTAGCCATGGTCTTCTGAATCCAAAACGATAAGGCACTTCACTGTAGGTCAAAGTATGACCTTTCTAGAGGCCAAAAAGTCAACTGTGTGCCAGGTGGACTAAAGCCCGCCAAGACCCTGGAGGGTTAAGCCTTGAATTTCATTGACAGGTGAATCCAATCATGAGAAAAGGTATTTAAGGTTGCCAATTGCAAGTTGTTAATCTCTTTGACTCTACTCTGAATAGTGGCAACATGGTGGCTTCAAAACACCTCTCAAATTACCTGAAAACAAAGAATTTTCAACATTATGGTTTAAGGGAAGGCTACAAAAAGCTATTGCAGAGATATAAGCTGTCAGTGTCTTCTGTGAGGAACATATTGAGGAAATGGAAGACCACAGGCACAGTTCCGGTTAAGGCCAGAAATAGCAGGCCAAGTAAAATATATAGGCAAAGGTGGTGAGGCAAAAGATGGTGAGAACAGTCAAAAACTGCTTGCTGCAGATGGTGTCACTGTGCATCGTTCAACAATTTAGAGCACTTTGCAAGGAGAAGCTGTATGGGAGAGTGATGCAGAAGAAGCCTTTTCTGCACACAAGCCACAAACACTCACTTGAGGTATGCAAACACACATTTGGACAAGCCAGCTTCATTTTGGAAGAAGGTGCTGTGGACTGTTGAAACAAAGATGGAGTTATTTTTTCATAACAAGGGGCGTTATGCATGACGTCAAAAGAACACAGCATTCCAAGACAAACACTTGCTACCCACAGTAAAAATTGGTGGAGGTTCCATCATGCTGTGGGGCTTTGTGGCCAGTGCTGGTACTGGGAATCTTGTTAAAACTGACGGTTGCATGGATTCCACTCAATATCAGCAGATACTTGAGAATAATGTAGAGGAATCAGTCACAAAGTTGAAGTTACGCCAAGGCTGGATATTTCAACAAGACAACAACCCAAAACACTGTTCAAAATCTACTCTGGCATTTATACAGAGGAACAAGTACAATGTTCTGGAATGGCCATCCCAGTCCCCAGGCCTGAATATCATTGAAAATCAGTGGGGTGATTTGAAGCGGGCTGTCCATGCTCGGCAACCATTAAACCTAACTGAACTGGAGATGTTTTGCAAGGAGGAATGGTCCAAAATACCTTCATCCTGAATCCAGACACTCTTACAGGCTATAGGAAGCATCTAGAGGCTGTTATTTCTGCTAAAGAATGCTCAACTAAATATTGATGTTATATTTCTGCTGGGTTGCCCAAATTTGAGCATCTGTCTAATTTCATTTTGATGCATATTGCACATTTTCATTTTATCCAATAAGCCTAATTTCACTACTGAAATATAACTGTGTCCTTCAATTATTTGACAGATCAAAATTAAATTGCTAATCCAAACACCCAATTATTTATAAATGAAAATCATGGAAATTGTCAGGGGTGCCTAAACGTTTACATATGACTGTATGTATACATATATATATATATATACACCACATATATATGGTTTGAATATGGGTAAACATATGTTCCTTGTTAAATTTCATAATACATATATTAGGGCATAACACAGTACTAATATATTTACTTTTTATTTTGTAAACCATGCTCTTAATGCTATATTCTGCCCCTTTTGTAATTGCAAAAGTAATTTTTAGGCGCCCAATTTTAGTCTGGATTTGTATTATATTGTTTATAATATACTGTATGTAGAATCATTGTTTTAGCACATTAGCTTGAAACATGACAGTGTTCTCACAGCTAGCAATTTTCTTACAGAGAGTCGGGCAGGAGTCCCAAACAAATTGTGTGACGTATGGTTCCCTAAAGTGGAAGAAGTATGGTTGCTAGATCTGTCAATCAACTCAGAGCTGTACAGCGACGTCTAATGACGTTGCAGGTTCGGTCCAACCTCTAGTCACAGTAGAACAAGAGAGAAAATACAAACCTACCAAGCGGGGACCTGTTTGTAGACCAACATCGCCTATATTAACATTCTTTAAAACACAGAGGCCTAAATAGGCATACAGTTCATACAGAAACTATCCACAGCGCTTCACTTTTTCCACATTTTGTTATGTTACACCCTTATTCTGGAAATAACAAATTGAATACATTTTGGAATAAGGGTGTAACATAACCAAATGTGGAAAAAGTGAAGCTCTGTGAGTAGTTTTAATATATTTATTTTTATTTATTTCCGAATGCACTGTAAATATCAGCTACTATTGCAGAAGGCATTTTTAATTCTCAACATTGTCCTAATCTATAAGTAATCTTTCATATGTTTCATATACTATATTGATGAAGATTGGCATGGCCTGCCAGAGTGCTTTTAGGGATTGCTGTTTTGGAAAAGCGTGTTGATATTGATGAGATATGAATTATTGATCTGGCCATTCATTTCCCATGGGCCCTCATATAACAACAGTGGATTTCTATCTTGGCAGTCCTCAGGACGAGCATCAGGGCCAGACCTTTCTCTCTCAGATCAGCCAATCGATTTCCTGGCCTCCCTCCCTCCACTTCCCTAGACCCAGCCATGCACCTCAGACCAGAGAGCAATGTATTAAGTGCTTGTTTGGATCAATTTAATGTGCAGTGAAAGCACATTCTCAATGTGCTGACTGGCCAACTAAACTCATTACTATACAAACACTGTTTTGTAATGCTTGTTGAGTGATCAAGCACTGCTTTGCATACCGGATTGAAAAACCTAACATCACCATGGCTAACAGGAACATATTAAGTGAGACACTAGGGAGACATTTTTTTCAGTAAGGAGGATACTGTACTGTTTATGAGTTGAACGCATAGCTTGTTGTCACCCACAAATTAATTGGCATTACATTTGCGATTTGCTAATTTTTTAAGATTCTGGCTTATAAGGTTTGAAGTCTTTTTAAGATATTTAAAAATGTTGAGATGTGAACAAAATGAGGCAGTTCTCACGTCTTACGTCAGTAGACAAAGTGCAAACTGTGTTTACCGGTAAGTCCCATATTACTAGCTCAAAAATGATTTACTCTTTTGACCTTCATGGTTGACAATGATAAAATGTTCACCTAGCTCCAACTGTTTGTGATTGTAATCTTCCATATAACATCATGGTATTGAATGAGTGTTCAGTTTTAGCTTCACATGATTTTCAGCACAATTATGCAGTTTTATGAAGACAGCTCCAGGGTTCCCATTGGTCCAGATATGGCATCCATCAGATGGCTTCCCCCACGCTAGTGTAACAGGCAAATATGATGAACTCTTGGGGCAATTTCAAACTAGGCCTACTTCTAATGGCTCTGGGAATTGCTCTGCTCAAATATGTTTTCAGATGAACCGTTGTACTGTGTAATAATCGTTGCTGTACTCGCTAGGTATGTCCATGAAAACGTGATTGAAACCCTATAACAATACACAGAATGTACGCAAGACAGAGTTTGATGACACACTTAGGAATGCAAGACTGTGTGGAGTGTTCGACGACTGGAGTCCAAATTGAGATAATATTTGACTATGGAAATGTATGCACTCACAGTTGCTATGGCTAAGAGCTTAGTAACTAAAATGTCATATCTAATATTATGAAGTAAAGGGGAATAGTGCTGGAGTCAAAAGGACCACATACTGACAAGAATGTGATATTCTGCAAGATAGCTTAGCTTTTAGATCCAGAATTACACAGTATACAGTAGGCCTGCTGCATTCTCAGTCTGGCTGTGTAATATTTAACCTTTAATTGGGAGAACACAGGGGACTTACACTGAATAGATGGACATGAACTGAAGGGCATTTATTAGAAAAATATAAAAATAAAAGGTGAAACTGATGTAGGCAAGGCTGTAAAGTCCTGCGCTTCCTAAGGTAGCAGATGTTGGGGCAGGCTGTCGTGGAGATGGCTCTCACCTCCTCTCCCCCGTTGTGTCATTCAGGGGCTCTTTTAAGCTGTCTCTGACAGGGCTGAAGTGGTTGCAGCTGTGACCTATCAGGAGCTGCTGGCCGTATCGTATTCAAGGACTCTTCTCCTTGCACTTCTTATTGCGTTTGACAGCGATGTCTGCTCACCTGTATCTCCGGGCATGCTGACAATGCTGATTCTGGAGACAGTGCAGCTGTGTATACATTTGGTAGAGTTGATGTTGCATTACTTGTTTTACTCCACTTTGGCCACGGTTGATTGTTCTAATCAGTAGACTTATTTTTTTAAGATATTTTTTATGAGGTATTTTTCTGATATATAATGACAGGAAAGTAGAAAACTGAGGCTAGTGAGACAGGTATGTAGGGGGAGACAGAGTGAACAGGCAGAGACAAACAGTCTGCCAAGCCGGGCCCCGAAACAAAGTTGGTACAGTAGCTTAGACCAGTACAACAAACTCCAGGACTAATCGGTGTACTTCTGATGGTGTAGGCATCGTTTACATGACCAAGCTTTTCCCAAGAGTGTACCAATAATGAACTGAGATTTTTGGTCATCTAAAACAAATACACTCACCTAAAGGATTATTAGGAACAGTAACACCCGGTCAATTTCTCATTAATGCAATTATCTACACAACCAATCACATGGCAGTTGTTTCAATGCATATAGGGGAGTGGTCCTGGTCAAGACAATCTCCTGAATTCCAAACTGAATGTCAGAATGGGAAAGAAAGGTGATTTAAGCAATTTTGAGCGTGGCATGGTTGTTGGTGCCAGACGGGCCGGTCTGAGTATTTCACAATCTGCTCAGTTACTGGGATTTTCATGCACAACCATTTCTAGAGTTTACATAGAATGGTGTGGAAAGGGAAAAAAATCCAGTATGCGGCAGTCCTGTGGGCGAAAATGCCTTGTTGATGCTAGAGGTCAGAGGAGAATGGGCCGGCTGCTTCAAGCTGATAGAAGAGCAACTTTGACTGAAATAACCACTCGTTACAACCGAGATATGCAGCAAAGCATTTGTGAAGCCAAAACACGCACAACCTTGAGGCGTATGAGCTACAACAGCAAAAGACCCCACCGGGTACCACTCATCTCCACTACAAATAGGAAAAAGAGGCTACAATTTGAATAAAATATTTTGTGATCGAGATGTGTCAATGCACGCCCAATGAAGTTGTCGAACCCACATTGCTGCTGCGGTCTTGGGTACGCTAGTGTGTCCAGATCACATACAGATTCCATTATGAACATATGAACACTATGTGCTCATTTATATGAAATGTCAGTGCTATTTAGAGGACATTCTATTTCATCAAACTGGATGCAATTGACATCATATTGTGACATAGGAATAAAGTACTGTATATAGTAACAGCTGGGAAATTATGCTTAGTTTGGGCAAAGAATCATTAATCCATATTCATATTGCCAGTGAATGAACTTGACATGAACATGTCCCTTTACAGTAGCTATGCAAGGAACATCACAACTAATGCAAGATTCTAAAAGCAATAGTGTCAGATTATTACCCTCGTTGTAATGATGCTTGAAACATGCTTGAATCTATTGTAATTTATTTTCATTAGATTGGAGGAGTGAGGTGTGAAATATTTCAAATGAGGTGAAAAACAGGACAATGTAACTCACAAAACTTTGGAGCAAATTTTGAGTTATGTGGATCAGTATAATGTGAGAGACTGTATGTTCTTTGCCTGGGGACACTGTGGCATTGTGCTTATTGTGTCAGCACAACTCTCCAATGTTCTAATTTCATCTGCTCTGTCCTCTCCTTCCCAAACATGACTCAGTCCGTCATGGCCTGGCTTTCCTTGCTCTGTCTGGCCTAGATCTGTCGGTTCACTGTGGTCAAAGCTCTCTCCTATCCTCAGTGACTCTTCAGAATTCTTAGTCTGCTGACAGAGCCTTTGGCTACATAAGCCCAGAGTCACAGGATTTTCCCTGGCGAAGCACGGATTGGTTGGTTTTATAAGTTTCGCAATCCATATTTTTGGCTTGGGTTTTCCAGGCCGTGGCAAAAAAGTGATTAGGCTCTAACTCAGAATAATTAATCTGGGTTCATTATAAACATTTGAAGGGGTAAACTGTAACAGAGGCAATCCTGACTAAAGTTTTTGTGTATTTCAGAATTTACAGGTTCTATTTGTATAATTCCAACCATAACGATAGAACAAATTTATCTGTTAATGGACCAGCTTACCAACGGCGTATAAACTGTATTTTTTGTGATTTACTGTAAGTGATCATGACTACCTACACCAGCCCTATTCAACTCCGGCCCTCCAAGTCAGTTCCATGCCGTTTTTTTCACTGCGACCATCTAATCTGGTTCCTTTTTAAACCAGGTAAACCAAGTTGGTGCAATTAATAAACAGAAAACCAGCAGGCTTTGGCCCTCGTTGGGTAAGAGTTGAATATCCCTGCCCTGTACAATGCAGTGCACACAAAAGCTCATAAAATGCATAATTCATAGTGACGTGTGCCCATTGACAAACATTGTGGTAAAATAAGGAATAATGTATGAAATCATTGTACCATGTAAATTGTTTATTTTAAGTTTTTAAAGATATCAAGAAATTGGCACAGCTATTTACCATAAGCTGGTCACTAAAAATAGTTCAGTTCTCACTGTGCAAAATTCTACACAGTGACCTTTTCAATGTAAATACCAGTGTTATACGCATGTTAGTATTTTCTGATTAAATGGCCTGAATCAACTTCTTCCGTAGGCAGTATTGAGTGTTTTTTCATTAACTTTAGGAAATTGTATTGAAAACAATATTTACTATGCTATATCATGACTTGAGTGATAACTGTTAAGGGGCAACAAGTACTTATTTTCTGACAATGCTGTCCAACACTCAAGGAAAGCCTGATTTTTCAGAGGTTTGACTTCACAGATCAGCAGCTGCCCTCCTATAAAGGTGGGTCACTCAAATAACCAGATGTCACAGAATGAAACACATTCCTGGGTAGAGGTGTAGGGTTTGACCATTGCCCGCTGAGTGAGAATTTGGGAAATTTGAACACCAGGTGGGTTGTGGCATAATGTTGCTGGGGTTTGAACCCCTAACAAAAAACCCTAACAACAATGAGTTTACGTAGTGCAAATGTGAAAAAAAACCTAACAACAATGAGTTTACGTAGTGCAAATGTGAAAAAAAAACTAACAACAATGAGTTTACGTAGTGCAAATGTGAAAAAAAAACCTAACAACAATGAGTTTACGTAGTGCAAATGTGAAAAAAAAACTAACAACAATGCGTTTACGTAGTGCAAATGTGAAAAAAAACCTAACAACAATGCGTTTACGTAGTGCAAATGTGAAAAACAAAAACTAACAACAATGAGTTTACCTAGTGCAAATGTGAAAAAAAACCTAAGAACAATGAGTTTACATAGTGCAAATGTGAAAAAAAACCTAACAACAATGAGTTTACGTAGTGCAAATGTGAAAAAAAACTAACAACAATGTGTTTACGTAGTGCAAATGTGAAAAAAAATGTGGAAGGGGATGGGGTCAGGATATTGGGACATCACTTGCATAATTTCTTCTGGAGTTAATGAAAGTGAATAATGTATAAACGAGATTGATGGGATGATTGAATTAGTTGTGGATGTCATCAACTTTCATCACAAAAAGAGAAGGCAAAAAATCTATGAAGTTCTATTTTAACAACAGACTTGGGAAGTTTGTACAGTTTAGATTTTGACTTGTTTTATTCCTTGAAATGTTAGAATAAAGATATGTTAAAGCGATGGTTATTTATATTTTATTTGATCCAATGTCCAAAATATCTAGATTCAGATGAACTCATAGATAAAATGTTTATGATTAATCTCTCTATTATTTAGGAAGTTGTTGCAAGTGAAATGTAGCATTAAGCATTAGACATGACATGGGCTATATTAACTTCCTCGTTCTCTGACAAAAAAGTCTAAATGAGAAAGTTTTTATTGCCCATGTCATATACAGTAAAAAGAATATATACTGTATATATATATATATATATATATATATATATATATATATATATATATATATATATATATATATATACATACTGTATGCATACAACCATAATTACTGTTACCATTAGATTTCAAAAACCTCATCCATCCCTTTAAGAAACGTAACATTTGTAGACCCTTAAGCAGCAGAGAGTGAAAGCACGATAGATCATTTGGAAGTTTAATTTCCCTGCAGCCCTGTTGTGTGAGCAGGCAGTAAGTCACTTATTCACACAACAAGAGGATGGGCCAAGCCAGCCAGGAAGGAAGGGGAAAACAGTCAAATGTATGGGGAGGAGAGAGAACAGTGGCGTAGGCAGAAATTGTATTTTGGGCGGGCCAGTGCAAAAATGAGTGGGCAAGCGGCTGCAAAACCCCCGCCACCACGCCCCAAGGGTCCCGCCCTGCATAGCAAAAAACAGACTTACATAAAAATATATATATAAAACAGGAAAAAAAACTTTGAGGGTGCTCATTGAGAGCTCCAAGTTTCAACACACAGGTAAATGAATCCCATAATGTAGGCAACAGATCTGCATTCACTTCCATTAAATAAATGGGCTAAACATTGACTCTGGCATCTTGTAATTTGGCATTCAGAGGGCATCGCGAGAAAATAGGTAAAAATAAATCATGGTCATTTCTTGTCTGTTATTGAGCTTCTTGCCCCTGTACTGAAAAGTAAATTGTATTATCTGAAGAAATTGTCACTGAAATCAAGCAGGCTGAATAATAGTTATCATGGACACGATTCAAGATATCACAAAGGTTGACTAAGTCAAGTAGAGATGTTACAGTGGAAACTGATGAAAATGAACAACCGATTTGAGGTTAAAAAAACAAGTTTTCTGAGATTTCAAAGCGTGAAAGATCCAAGTGCTTCAGGTATTGAAAAACAAATAACTGGACTGAGAGTAAATTTGGGAATATCTATTAACAAATGTTGTGGTGTCTACAATATTGCACGTTCAATGAGTGGCGCTACTCCGGTGTCCAAAAGCACATTTCAGACCAGGAGCCCAATGCCGTATATGTCCACTGCGCTGCTCATAACCTGAACTTGGTTTTAAACAATGCTTGTAAAAGATACCAGAGATAATGGCCTATTATGACACTTTACAGACTAGAGAATTTGTGTGTTTTTAGTAAAAGCATCAACCGGTGGAAGCTATTGGAGAACCATCTTTCCAAACATTCTCAAAAAAAATTGTGCCCTACCGCATTGGGCATCCAGGTACGATGCCGTTAAATCATTACGCTTCAGAAACAAAGAGGTAATGCAGGCACTGAGTAAAATGATAATGCTGTCTATAAACCAGAAGAACGCAGTGAGGCATCGGGCATACAAAAGGTAATGGAGACATTTGAATTTGTGTTTATAACAGTAGTACAGTCGAAATTACTGGAAACAGATAATGCTGCTTCACAAGCTCTCCAGAAGCAACTCCACAGCGACGCGTTAACATTTTAAAATGACCCCGCCACAATAGCTTACTGAGTCCACAAGGAATAGTTTAATTTTGTGTTAGCCTACTTTCAAATATGAACAAACCAAATCAAATGTATTCACTCTGAATTTGTTAAGAAACATACTGTAGATGCCACAATTTTGTTCTTTATTATTTATTTTGTTTTGCCCTCACTTTTTAAGTGCCTCACAGACACGTTCAAACTTTACAACGTTCACTGATTGAAGGACCAATAAGTTTCTTGCATTATTCTTTTGGAAATATTTGATACTTTTTAAAAGACTTAACTAAATTTTTAAAAAACAACCCACCTCAACTTTTTAAGTTCAAATTTAGTCTAAAAAAAAACAGAAAATTGCCTCCTTAATTACACTGTACTCTAACCAAGAACACTGTCCATACCACTACTGAGAAGTTCCTTGATTTTCCATTCTTGACAGTGCAAGGAAAAAAAGTTCTTCCTCAACTTTTGCTTTTTTCAAATAACACAATAAACTTGTTTAGCCATTATTGTGGTGATGTTAATACATTGGCTAAAAAGCAGCTAGCAATGTCAGCTGGCTAAAGGCTGCCCAGAGAGTCTTCCTGTCGGAACCCCTAGCAACCATCGCAACCAATTACGTACCGGAGGCTTCCTACAACTTGCTTCAACAGTTCGATTTTATTCGGAAAACAAATTAAACACACACACCTGTCAACAATATATGAGGTTTATATTAATATATTTTCTTAAATACATTTGAATTATACAAATACACAAACAATGTAGTTTGATCAAACTTGCCTGGGTGGGCCGGTGAGTTATGTGGGCGGGCCAGTGCCGCCTTGGCCCATTACTGGCTACGCGCCTGAGAGAAGTCAATGAGGAACATACAAAATTATTTGTACCAATTTAAATACTTTACACATAGCATATAAGAGGAGAGAGTAGTAGGGAAGAGAGAATGGAGATTGCAATGGAGCATTATTATATTTTTCAGGGATCTCCAACCCAGGTTCTGGGGAGCTAAAGTACTGATTGTTCTCTCAAACACTAATTTACCACACCTGATTCAAATAATTAGCCAGTTTATAGGCTGAATGAGGCTAAATGATGTGCAGTTGGAGTGAAGACATTCAGGATGGTACCACTCCAGGACCAGGGTTGGAGATGCCTGATCTAGGTATTAATTAAAAAGGTAGACAGAGAGTCAGACATTAGTAATCAGAGAAGGCGAAGGTCAAGCACGTTGCCTACCTTGTGAGTGGGAGGAGACTGGGAAAGTGTGAGGTCAAAAGAGGAGTGGAAAAAAATGAAAATAAAAATATTAAAGGCAGACACAGGCAGGTTTTTTATGGATCCATGTTTAAATGCATGTTTTTAAGTGTGCATGCATGTATGTGTACATTGATTTATTTTATTTATTAATTATTTTAAGGATGGTAAGTTTGTTCCTCGATGGTTTTTAAAGTGATGTTGTAGGTGACCGGCACACTATTCAGTGAGGGGACAGTTAGAGGATAGTGTCATTGGGATAGATGTGGATGAGTCAAATACCAAGAGCAAGTGCAATATTAAAACTTTTCATAATAATCTAATTTTAAAGATCATCCATAGGTGTTCACAACATTCCCTCACATTTACCACAATATATATCTCAAAGAAAAGGATGCAAATCAAAGTTAAACACTGCTCTGAAAGTCCTAGGTTACTTCATCTGTGATTTAGGCTGCAGTGGTTGATAAGGTCAAAATTTGTAGCCAAATAAAAACAGCTACATAAAGCTGCACATTGTCTAAAGCAGACATGATGTTATTTAGGACCTTCATACACCCATTGGTAGCTCTGAAGCATGGCTGACCTGCGGAGAGAGCACTGTGGTCTCAGGAAGGCAGGTAAACTCTTTGTTGACCAGCTGACCTAACATTTGTGATCTTATGCCTCACTCCCTGTCCCCTGATAGCAGTTTATGGTGTTCCTGAGGACTTAACTCTCATTCAACCCCAAACATGCAGACACTGACTTTCACTACAATTGGCTGGATGTAGAATTCGCCTTCAGTGGAAGTCTTCCCAGCCCCCGTCAGTTTCTCAATGGCACAGAGGTGTTATTTCCTTCCTGCAGCAGGAAAAAAATAAGTAGACTCTTCGGGGATCCACCACAGGGACGGCGCCACGTTTTTCACTGGAGCTGCTAAGGGGGAGCTAGCTCAAAGCATGGAGGTGCTGACATGAATTGCATTAATGCGGACTCAGGCGACCTGCACAGTGTTCTTACAACCCAATGACACAAGTGTCTGTTCAATAGGAGAAAACCAAAACAAATACACTGTTTAGGTGTGAACTCCCTTTACCTGCATGGTCACTTTGGTGTTAATTGGTATTGCTGGGGAGAGGGCACATCCAGGTTGTAAATGCAGACTTCTAAATGCATAGCAGCATATCATGGCTCTATCAATAATACACTGCTCAAAAAAATTAAGGGAATGCTAAGATAACACATCCTCGATTTGAATGAATGAACTAATCGTATGAAATACTTTCGTCTTTACATATTTGAATGTGCTGACAACAAAATCACACAAAAATTATCAATGGAAATCAAATTTATCAACCCATGGAGGCCTGGATATGGAGTCACACTCAAAATCAAAGTGGAAAACCACACTACAAGCTGATCCAACTTTGATGTCATGTCCTTAAAACAAGTCAAAATGAGGCTCAGTAGTGTGTGTGGCCTCCACGTGCCCATATTACCTCCCTACAATGCCTGGGCATGCTCTTGATGAGGTGGCGGATGGTCTCCTGAGGGATGTCCTCCCAGACCTGGACTAAAGCATCCACCAACTACTGTACAGTCTGTGGTGCAACGTGGCGTTGGTGGATGGAGCGAGACATGATGTCCCAGATGTGCTCAATCGGATTCAGTTCTGGGGAACTGGCAGGCCAGTCCATAGCATCAATGCCTTCCTCTTGCAGGAACTGCTGACACACTCCAGCCACATATGGTCTAGCATTGTCTTGCATTAGGAGGAACCCAGGGCCAACCGCACCATATGGTCTCACAAGGGGTCTGAGGATCTCATCTCGGTATCTAATGGCAGTCAGGCTACCTCTGGTGAGCACATGGAGGGCTGTGCAGCCCCCCAAAGAAATGCCACCCCACACCATTACTGACCCACCACCAAACCGGTCATGCTGGAGGATGTTGCAGGCAGAAGAACGTTCTCCACAGCGTCTCCAGACTCTGTCACGTCTGTCACATACTATGGAAATCAGAACTACTACAGAACGAAAACGTATGGGTGTGAATATGTAACATTTGTGATGTGGTCCAAGTTATTAATGAGGGATGAAGATTTGAAAATGACATGACCAAACTTTATCTAGTAGGAATGACAGTTTTTTGACTAAATGATTTCAAGCTCATACAACAACATTACAACAAATAATTTCATACAAATTAGTTTTTTTAGGAAAAATGCAATTCAATTTCGTGGATAAGTTTTCCTAAATTTAATTAAGATCGTTCAACAGCTTTTTATTTGAGTGTACGGAATAGATCCTTAGCCGTTTAGAAAAGCGAAAGTACATTATCCATGGAAAATAATTATATATATTTTTATATGAAAATATGGAGTCATTTCTAGGGGGGGATAAAGGGGATTCTGGGCTTCTTCTTGGGGGTCCTTTAGCCCTGTCTCACACCGGCCTGCCGCCGCCGCACCAAGAAAGGTTTTAACAGGTGGCAACCTTTTATTTATTAATTTGAGTCCCTCCAGAGACTGCCTGACTGCCTGACATGTGCTGATGTTAGTCTAGTTTATTTTGAAGGTGGGTTTACTTAAATTAATATTATTTTTCCTTCTGTGCTTGTATGTTTTAGTCTTGTGCTGTTGTGTGTGTCTTCTTTGCTTTAGACTTTCTATATATCCGTGTTGTGTTTGTTTATTTCTGGGGGACAGAGGGGATGAAGGTTGTAAGGTGCATTTGTTTACTGAGATTTTTGTTCATATATGTCAGCTTTAATAAAAATATATATTTTTTAAAGAAGTCTGAAGATCAGATTCGAAGGTCGACTCTGATAAAGTGACTGAAGCGCTGAACAATACAAGTTTCGTTACTAGTAACTGTATTCTGAAAAGGCAATTTCAGTTGATTTCACAGTGTTTCAGAAGTTTTTTTGGTCAGAATCACTGACAGCAAATTAATGTTTCTAAAATCCTGACTTAGCTTCCCTGATTGCCTGAGTCCTTATTTCCCTCAAGAGTTACTATCAGAAAGGCTTTTGAAGGCCTAGGCAATGCGCCAGAGCAGGTGTTTATGCTGGATTAACTCAAACAATTCAGAGCTAAACAACGGGCTGTAAGGGATTTTCACAGTTTTTCATACAGTTGGTTATATTTATTAAGACCTGGAAGTAAAGTTTCAAAGGTAGGATCAAGCATCCTCAACAGAGTGGAAAAGTTTAATCTATCTTAGAGTACAGATACCAGGTCATGTAAAAAGGCCTATTCATTAAAGCATTTTAAAAGTCCTTTGGTCACGGATAAAAGGAGGGCATTTAAAAGAGATGAGGATGCAACCACAAGCACTACATTGATCCCAAAGGTCAGCACAGAAGATCTCATTTGCTGTCTTGGCAAGCATATTAGAGATTATATTATCTAGTTATTGAAAGGAAATATGATTGATATTAAAATGTGTTACATCCCTGTAAGTTTAATCAGATTTCACACCCAGGACAGTGTTATAATCCTCACATACTCGTGGATCATCCTGTCAGTGCAGATCTCTCTTAGTGGATCTGTAAACAGCTGTGACAGGTAACATGGTCAGTATCATAAAGTTGTGACAATATGGTTCCTCAAAGCCTTACATCTAGTGTCTCATGGCACTTTGTTGTCAGTTGACCTTTATTATCATTATGCTGTCTTTGGGTTCCAATACACTGTTACAAGGAACGTTTGGTCTCATTTACAATGACAAGGCACTTGCTTCATCCTATTCAATTATTTTAATGTAATCTTGTAACTTTCTGAGAAGGGAAACCTCAGGTACTTTGTTATGAACATATGTTGTACACATGAAATGTGGATATGTGGTCAAATAAAAATGTTTACTCAAAATGCAATGGTGAAATGACCCAGTCTTGACTGAGCTACCCAAGTGCAGGTCGAACTTTGATAAAAATGCCATTTATGGCATGCATTTGTCTATTAAATGGCCCTGCATTGTGTAGGGTTTTTATTTTCTGTAATGCTGTGGACGGTGCAGGAGTAACGAGACAGATGCAAATGTTGTACATTGACAATAAACAGGGTTTAGTATCAAAACAACTGTGTTAAAGACGCCTTGAGGGGCAACACGTCTATTCAGCATATATATATATCAAACCCACTAAACACACAGAACTACGTAAGACAATAAACGACAGCTGACAAACACACTAACTAGACTTAAATAGACAGATAACGACATAAAGTGGTTGATAATTGATGGAGATCTATTGGCCAACATAGAGATGTGATGAGGAGGCAACCGTAACATTATACCATATACCATACATAGCAAGAAATATAGTTTTTACAGCGTTTCTGAGCTGGTAAGAAATTTGTTCTCTAATCACAAAGTCCTAGCTGATTAATCAACCTGCATCTCAAACCACATTGAAGAGAATGAAATGAAATCAATACAAAATAATGATTAGTTATTTCCCTAAGTCAAGTTGGCTTTTAGTTCAGCAATGAGGAATTCTTTAACAGTTCATGATAATTGGAAAACCAATTAATGACTTCTTCCTAAGCATATTGTCAAAATCCATTTGTGTTCAGACTGCACAGAACTACCCGGATCTCAAATAATTCACAAGATTTAAAATCCTGTTTACCTTCACACACTCTCTGGAAATGGAAATAAACAGTGTTTAATCACGAAACCCTTTACAAAGCAAATGTGCCATGAGAGGCAAAATAACTCTATAGAATACTGTAATAATACACACACAAACACAGACTGACAAGCAACAATGAGCGACAGCTACAAACACCAAAACCAGAACCTATATACAGCTGGATGATTTGAACAGCACTATAGAATAATGAGAATATGAGAACAGTCCGGTGATGACAACGGCGGGAACACACAGACACTAAAATATAAACACACAAGCAGAGGAACAGGGGCACAGGGAGACTTAGTCCCTCATCCAACTCCTCTACGGGGAAGACTGTGAGTAAGTAGTGGTACCACATTATATTGTCTTGTGAGTAATAACAGCTGGCACATGTTGACATAACTTGTCATGACACCCAGATGTAGACATATTGTGATATTATTTTTATGGATGCTGAAGACAAACTATATGTATATATATATATATATATATGGTGTAATGGTATATATATATATATAAATAAAAATATATATATATTATTAAACCATAATTGTGCATTGTATTTTCATCTAGATATTGCCATATTTACAAATGAGCATTGTAGCTAACAACCAAAGTGCTCTGGTGCTAAAGACTGTATTGAATGCAGGTAGAGATTTATTAAGCAAGATAAAACACCCTATGTGGTGTATAATAGGTAACACTCATAAAATAGAAAAATATCACATTAATTCCACAAATGTGTGTCTTAACAGTGTAATGACAACATAATGAGAGGTTATGACCAGTTGTCAGATGATATTACTTTAATTATATTTGTATTACATGTTATGCTTCGTATAAGTGTTAAAGTGAATTTTAGTGAATATGACAGCAAGCCCTTTATCCTGGCATGTGTGACAAAACTGTCATGTAGGCAACTGAAATAACACAAACAATGATTAGACTACCATAAATCAAACTAAGGGGACTAGTCTCACTAATGTATGCTGTTCAGCTCATGAGGCAGGCAGTGCTAACTGTGGATGACACCGCATGTCAACAAACAAGTTGTTCCATTTAAATTCTAACAGCTCTCATCAAAACACTATCATCCTTGTCATTGTTGAGATAATTACCGTACAGACATATGAAACATTATTACCAAGTTATAATAATAACGCTATCAACATTGTGTATTGATACTATAGTAGCTGTGTACATTAGCATGTTTAAGAGGATTTAACATTTTTATGGACTCAGTCATTTTTATGGACTTACTCACCTGAAAGATGGGTCATGTGTATGCATAAACCAGAGGTTGTCAATAGGCCACCTGCAAATAGAAGCAAATATAGGTATAATGGAAAAAGACAAGGAATTCAGTCAAAAAATATTATTAGTCATTATTGTAATAGTTATGGTCAAGTCTACCAACAATCTGCTCAATCAAAGAAAGGCTATTGTTTAAATCTACTGGACCTGCTCTGGCATACATCATTTACTGACAGACAGTTTCCAATAATTACTATTGGAAGTACTGATGAGTTTGCCTGGCACCATTGCCAAGGCCCATTTCAAGCACACAAGCTGTGAACAATAAGCAGATTAAATAAAAAAGAGAAGGCTAATACAATTACAATTAACTCATTACAATCTTTAAATTCTATCCAAAATGGATTCTCAGCAAATGGAAAAGATTCTACCAAGAACTGTTGACTACTGAAGAAACCTTTTTGTTAACAGGAGAGGAGACTGTCATGACATGGCAAGGTATATAGCCATGTTGTGGCAGAAATGGTTTATGTTTGCCTTAAATGAACTAATAAAATGTTTTGTTAAATAGACTCATGTTGTGTTGATGGACAATTATGATTTATTATACTCGAAGCTGTGTATGAGTTTGGCGCACTGATCTTCTGGGCACGAGTCCATATATTAGTGACAAACCAGGTGTTCTCCATTATGCTGGAAATGTGAATTAGGTAGGGAAGGCAACGGTTGGTAATTAGCAATCAGGGTGTTATATGGACTCAGTGCACCAGAGGATCGGAACGTGATCACAGTGGGTTTAGAAAGGGCAGGGGGACGATGGACCCAGTGGTGTGTCTAGATTCAGAGGTGATAAAGGCTCAGGTCAATAAGGAAACAGTGGTTGCAGTGTTTTTTGATGTAGAGAAGGCCTATGATATGATGTAAAAGGAGGGACTGTTGGTTAAACTAAGTGTCTTGGGGGGGGACGTATAATTGGGTAGAGGAGAATTTGGTTGGGAGGAGAATAAGAGTCAGGATTGGGAGGGCTATGTCGGCCAGCTAAATGGTAGAGAATGGTACGCCGCAGGGTGGTGTGATTAGCCCTCTGCTATTTTTCATTATGATTAATGATGTGTTTTCCAAGGTTGGGCCAGGCATTGAGACATCGCTGTTTGCAGATGACGGAGCGATATGGAAGAGGGGGTAGAATGTGCCGTTTATAGTCCGGAAAGTGCAGGAAGCGATTCAGGTGGTAGAGAGAGGCATGGGGTTAGAGAAGGGGGTGGAAAAATGTAAGAAGGTGTTAAAGGTTAATAACACATGGGTAGCGAGTTGACCATTTCTGGGATTTGTTTTCATGATAATCGAATGTGCCCTGTTTTAGCTCGAACCAATTAATTAGTTTATAACGCAAGTAGTCTGGGCATGAATGAAGTAAAAATAAATTGCTATTTTATACCATTAACAAGTCTCAAAAAAGCACCACACTTCCAGTGTAGCATAATGAGGGTCCCTACATGCAAACTGAAGCATTGAAAACTTTGTAAGTGTACAGACAGTTTATTAAAAATATAGTTTATAAAGACAGTACCGTTCGCGTATACAAGCAGGCGCCATCTTGGGAAAACAGTCTCGACCAGTCGAACCACAAACGCTGGGCTACGTGAGCTGAACTGTGACTTGGAATCTCCCATGGTCCGTGGTTTCCCAATGGGTTGATAGGAATAACGTTTGTGAAATTGTATTACATGGAAATGCATGAATTATGTCTGTTTTTTTAAATATATGGGTGACTAACTACAAGGGAAGAATGGCGTTCGTGGTTCAAACGCTGTTCTCTGACTCGTGTGCCGCATTAAAGAGCTTGCAAGCATGCAGCTCACGCAGCAGGCAGGACCTTGTTGCAGAGGTATTGATGACCCTTGGTCGGGTGGTGCAGAAAGGGTGCCATATTAGATTTGCCTGGGTGCCAGCACATGTGGGAGTGGTGGGTAATGAGGCAGCTGACAGGCTTGCGAAGAAGGCCCCAGGGGAGGATGTCACTATGGTGGTGAAGTGGAGTAAATGGGAGGCAAAGAGTTTTGTTTGGGCAAAGGTGATGGAGAGTTGGCAGGAGCAGTGGGATGGAGGGACAAAGGGAAGACATCTCCACCGCATCCAGAGGAAGGTTGGGGGAGGCGAGAGCTAGGGGTGGAAGGAGGGAAGAGGCCAGCTACACTAGGCTTAGAACAGGGCACTGTAGACTGAATGGTTCACTGAATAGAATAGGGAAACATCCAACAGGCATGTGTGACTATTGTGAGACTGAGGAGACTGTGGAGCATTTGTTGATTCAGTGTGGGCACTATGTGAGGGAGAGGGGGTGTATGGGGGACAGTTTGAGGGAGTGTGGGATTCAAGGGATTACTATGGAAAACTTGCTTGGGGAGACAGAAGTGGGTGTTTGTTTTTTCTATCTTGGGGACACAGGGTTGGTTGGTCAGATATAGGTCGGGTCCTGTCTCTGGCCCACACTCCAGTACAGTAGGTGGCGGTAATGCTGTCGTTAAACACCAACAAAGAAGAAGGATCTGCGCGTGACATTAAAGATTCATACCTCTGTCGTTGGATGCATCTGGGGTAAAACGTATCATACGCGAAACGCAAGTGACATTGTAGGAGGGTCCCGGGCGCTGTTGCTTTTTTACTGAAGTAGCTTCATTAATCATAGGTGTGGTTTGGGCGTAACGTGCAATAAACCAATCAGAGCATAATCTCACATTCCCTTTAAGAGCAGGCGAGCTTGTTCCATGGCAAATTGTTATTATAATAGCGGATTGCTATTGATTTTTCTTTTTTACAAAATGTGAATAAAGAAATGTCACAAGACATAGGCCTACTTTCCAATGTTTTGGGCTCACTCTCAATGAATCACGAGGTTATGAATGCATGGTAATATTTTTGCAATGTAGTCTAACATTAGAGCGAGATTACTTTGCTTACCTCACTCTTCTGTCAAATAAGCTCTCCTCTCCTGTTCTGCTGCTGGGGCATTTGGGTTAAGTGGCAAGCAATGGCAAATAGATTTCAACATCACGTCTCCTTAAGTCCTTTAATATTTCCTCATTTATGTCATCAACACATCCATGATTCATGGACATGTTGTGTAAAACACAACAAGCCACAAAGAATGCTGCGACTTGAGTAATGTAAAGTGTCTCCTGTCCTATCCATACACCTGATGCGCATTTTCAGTGTGCCGAATGTTTGTTCAAATAGGCTACACTGTGTGTTTGTGTGTGATTTTGATTAAACAGCATTTCACTCACTGTTACTGGTATTATAAATGGTGTCATCATCAGCCGTGTCTTTAATGGATAGCGTTGTCCCCTTCACAGTCACCCATCTAGGGGGGGATTCCCCTCAAAGATGGCAGAGTTTGCCATAAATGAGTTGTGGCTTGAGCCAGGGAAATTCACAAAGACATGGGTGATTTTACTATTAGCATCACAAATTATTTGTATGTTGATTGAATGTGTTCCCTTGTGGTTGATGTATATCATGGCAAATAATTCTGAATAATTTGGGTAAATGTTTACATTAGAAGTATGCCTATTTTTTCACATCTTTGGACACCACAATGATTTCCCTTGTGTGGTAATACTTTTTCTTCTAATTATGTATAGATTGCAATTATGGGAACTGTTGCATTTGTGTAAATGAGAGGAGCAAAGTGTATGCACGTTGTGCACACGCTACATTATGGCCTAGCATGTGCCCTTAAAATAGCATCTGAATTAGGGATGTCACGAGAACCGATACTACCGAAACCTTCTGGTTCTAAAATGACAAAACACAGACGATGCCCATATTTTTAAGTACCGTAGACACCGTTAGCAACGATGCCAGTGTTGGCAATACTGTAGCTAGCTAGTTTTGTCAGGGGAGGATAACTGTCAGGAATCCAGCCTCCTGAGCTATTTTCCCTGTCCCTTTGTGTTCCATTCCGTTCCTGGTTTCCCCTGCACTCCCTGATCACCCGTTCCAGTTATCATCACCTACACCTGCTCATCTGCCACACCTGGTTGATTGTCTCCCTCCCTTTATAAGGAAGGTGAAGACAGTCAGCCAGTGCCGGATTATTGTACA
>JACXGM010015390.1:10252-21531 GCA_016801145.1 Umbra pygmaea | reverse complement strand
CAAGGTGGTTATACCATGAACACGGCTAGTCACACTATAGAATTTGCGTACACGAAGTCAGACCAGACGTGAGATTTTATCGCAGCCTACGATCACGTTCAAATTGATAAATCCCTTGCTTTGCGTAAGAATCGCCGTACGCCCGTCGTACGCCTGTTTTAGGTCGTACGCACGTTTCATAAATGAGGGCCAATGTGTTACCAGATCATATAATTAACATTGATGAAGTACACCTCTTATCTTTTAATATCCCAATGAGCCGAAGTGTTACGGAGAAGGGTCAGAAGAGTGTGAGCATTGTGAGAACTGTTCATGAGAAATCACAGATCCCGGTTGTAATAGCATGCTGTGGAGATGGCACGAAATAACCACCCATGGTAAAGAAATTAGGATATTTTGGCTAGCAAAGTGTTATGTTAAACATCCAGATGGTTTTATTAAAACACGCAAGCCTTACTTGGGATGGACAGCATGTGATCGCACATCGTAGCACACAAAGACATAATCAAAGCCTGCAACTGTATACATGCTATAATTTCTGGAGACTTGACTATGTTAATCCAGCCACTCGACATCGCTGTTAACCAGAGTTTTAAGGCCATCTTGCATCCCATGTGGGAAGCATGGATGATGAATGGGCAGCACAGCTGACAGTGGAAGAGGAGGAGGTATCACTTCGTATTCCCTTGGAGTTCAACAGCGACACAAAGGATGAAGAATTCAACAGATTCAGCGATGCAGATGTGGCGTGAACTTTTTCCTTAATATATTTTTGCTTGTTGGATATCATGCCTAGTGTACGTTGTTTTGGCTATGGTTCCTAATAAGGTTTAAGTTGCCAAACAGTTGAGGGTACCTGAGAAGAGAAAAAACATTGACTGATATAAAAGTTCACATTTGACACTAGGCCAGACATTATTCACAAGACACAGCCAACGTCCAGAATAGGTAATGCATA
Organism: Umbra pygmaea; assembly: GCA_016801145.1. NCBI lineage: Eukaryota > Metazoa > Chordata > Actinopteri > Esociformes > Umbridae > Umbra > Umbra pygmaea. The sequence goes on along the minus strand of JACXGM010015390.1, from coordinate 20,573 downwards.
ACATAATTCGTTAGATTAACTTTGATGAAATTCTATTTCACATTTGCACAAAACAGCTGTATACAGACTATGGTTGAAAACATTCAAAGCCACCAGCCCTACATTTTGATAATGACTAAAAACTCTAAGAACCCACTAGAGAGAAATGTGAAAAGGTACTTCCATCCAGCAGTGCTGTAACAGTTTTTGCTGGACCCCCAGGTAATGTCAGAATGCTGCAACCATGATACGAACCCTGACCACTGAAATGCAGCTGTGCTGTGAGACAGTGACATAGGCCACTGCACCAAAATGTTCAAGGCCAAAAATGTTGAGGTATCAAAGAAGCCCTGCCTTCTACCAGTAGCTTTTTCAGCATCAGTGTGTCATTGGGTCGTATTACTCTGAACATCTCTCACCATGTCTATGTGATCTGTCACTGAAGGGTATGTTCCTTGTTAAGAAATAACAAAAAGCTACATCCAGAATAAACTGATGAAGGCTTTCATGCTGTGTTCACATTCTATCCAATTCTCCTTCTGTTCAATGCGACTTGGACAACTGCTTTCTGCCAATTCTAAACAAGATTCCCATTGGTGTTTAGGCTTGTGCTTCAGATGTCCATGCCTCAGATTATTCGATTAATGTGTGCATACTCTTGAAAAGCGAGTTGTGCTACTGAAAGGTTTGATTATATTAATAATTCTGCCTTGTCTTTGTATACATACAGAACAATTCGGCTGTTACAATAAAGACAGGAAGGAAAAAGGGTTGGAATTTAGGATAGTGAGCGGTGAATTGACTCTGGGTCTCCCAGGTGAGTCTGTGTCATGGCTTAGGCTAAGCATCATGTTCATGTGAACTTGCAAAGTTTCCTTAAACGGTCAACGGTTTCTTTTCACCATTCCTGTAATTGCCCAATGCGCTCAATGAAACTCCTTAAGCAGGTGGCATTACTGTGAGCATCAGAAACAGACATGAATGTCACAGTTTGACCTCGCCATGAGCTTCACCAGTTAATACAGATGAGGCATGAAGGGAAGTGGGTTGGTATCATGGTGTTCTACCGTATATCACAGAAGTTCTCCCAAATCCCAAGTTCTCAGGAAACTATTTTGAAAAATGAATTACATTGAATACGTTGTATGGGTGTTTTTACGTTTCAGCTGCATGTTTTGTTATTAGTCTACATTCATCCTTCTATTACGTTGCACATGCACGTTTTGTTTTGCCAGTTCATGTGAGAACATTCCAAACATTCCATGGCATTCAAAAATATATTCTAACATACATGGTTAAGGTTAGCCATGTGGTTACTGAGGTTAAGGTTAGGATTAGGGTTAGGGTTGACATTACTAAAAATATATATTGTGTGCAACACGCTGGAATGGAGAACAAAACACACACAAAGCTTCCATCTGGATTCAAACTCACGAACTCTGGGATGAAAGTTGCAGATTTATATGCCCATCCACCATCCCCGGCCTTCATCCAACCAAAAACGATGCTATCTATTTGCTAGGTCAAGACATATGTTCATATTTTACATAATTTTGTTTTTAAATTGAGTTCCCTATGAATGTAATTGCCCCTCTCATATTTCACAAATTTCATTTTTGCTAAATAGTTCCCTCAGACCATAATTCAATACAATTTTGGGCAGTGGTGTCAGAGAGCAGTCTATTTTTCTTGATTTTCTCTGGTTCACCAATGATACATCACAGGTTTGGTGGACCTACACAATTTAGCCTCACTTTTCTCCTTTAACACTCAAGGAGCTGGCACCCCCACATGCCTAATATGTCTGTGCCACTAACTCACTGAATAGCCAACAGTGGTGAATATGGGTTACAAATTCTAGTTTACAATTGGTCATTGAGATAGAGCTTGGAGCATGATAATTCTAACCAACAACAGGTCATTGGTGGTGTAGGAAAAAGCTTCACTCAGACCGATATACAGGAGGTATATATGAGCACTATTTTTGAGGGCAGCACCATCGGTTATGCGGGTGTAATTCCACAACAGTGACATGAACAGCCTTTACTGTACTGTGCATTATTCAGTTCTGGCTGGAGTAGGGTGAAGCAGACTTGGAGGAACTGTCATGGATGCTCATATCCTCACACTGACCCAGGGAATCAAGGTTTCCTAAATGTCATCTGCTTGTTAGTGCACAACCAGGAAACTATTGTGGCATGGGAACTTACTGTTACATACCCACAAGCAGGTTAGCTAAAGTGACATGGGATTCTCCTTCAGAAAGCTCCAATGTAGACATGTTCATGTCTATACATTGTTCGGTGGCAGACCTATATCTACATGTCATGTGAAAAATTATGGAGCAACTCCAAGGGTGCACCACCTGTTTGTGCATTTTCTTTGATGGAGCGCCAGCTTTGGCTGGTTGACAAACAAGAACACCTGTCTGGACAAGGTGTATGAATATTTCCTGATTACAGACCATGGAGCAAGCTGGGCATGATCTAAATGTGGTTGAGGTCTCATTGCTGTAATATCATGGCTCCCAGCTCAACACTCAACGTGCAGTTGTTTGGGGCACGAGCGGGGAAATTGACTGTGCCGCCCAAGTTGAGGAATTCATTTTCTGCTTAAACTGTCCCCTTGTCAAATGCAACTTTCACAGCAAGTTATTTGATACATAAAAATGCCACTTTAGACTTTTTAAAGCTAACCAATGCCTAACCCAATATCCACCTGTCCTCTGACCTCAGGTATCGCTCTAAGCAACGGTGACATGTGGAAGAACCAAAGGAAGTTTGCCAACACACACCTGCGCAACTTTGGCGAGGGGAAGAAGGGACTGGAGCATCACATCCAACTGGAGAGCAGTTTCCTTTGTGAGGCCTTCAAAGAGGAGCAGGGTATTGCATATATGTCAAATACCTTTAATAATTTTATAGAAATAACTATAACTGCTCTCAACACAAGCACCACAAATTCATGTTTGTGAAAATATGCTATTCTTATATAAATGACACCAACTGTTAGGGTATAAGTCGAATTTCATTGAACAAACCACCCAATGAAAACAGATTTTTTTTCTAAAATAAAAAACTCAAAATGCACTGTTCCAAATTATTATGCACAACAGTGTTTCAAAACATTTTATAGGTTGTAAAGAATTGAAAATGGTCATTTGTTGAATTTGCAGCATTAGGAAGTTATATTTTCTGAAATCAAAAGCTATTTCAACCAAACACATCTTAACAGAGCAAGTTACATGTTAACATAAAACCCCATCTTTGATATCACCTTCACAATTCGTGCATCAATAGAACTTGTGAGTCTATGGAGAGTTTCTGCTTGAATTTTTTAGCAGGATGTTTGAATAGCCTCCCAGAGCTGCTGTTTTGATGTGAACTGCCTCCCACCCTCATAGATCTTTTGCTTGAGGATGCTCCAAAGCTTCTCAATAGGGTTGAGGTCAGGGGAGGATGAGGGCCACACCATGAGTTCCTCTCCTTTTATGCCCATAGCAGCCAATGACACAGAGGAATTCTTTGCAGCATGACATGGTGCATTGTCATGCATGAATATGATTTTGCTATGGAAGGCTCGGTTCTTCTTTTTGTACCATAGAAGAAAAAGGTCAGTCAGAAACTCTATATAAAGTGCCTTACGAAAGTATTCAGACCCCTTGAACATTTCGACCTTTTGCCACATTTCAGGCTTCAAACATAAAGATATAAAACTGTAATTTTTTGTGAAGAATCAACAACAAGTGGGGCACAATCATGAAGTGGAACAAAATTTATTGGATATCTTTTTTAACAAAAAAAGAACTGAAAAATTGGGCATGCAAGATTATTCAGCCCCCTTAAAGGTCCCATGGCATGCTCATTTTGGATGCATTTATATTGGCCTTAGTGGTCCCCTAAAAATATATTTGTAGTCTCTTTTCAAAATTCAGCCTTGGTGCTGAATTACAGCCACTTCAAGCCAGTCCCACCATGAGCTTTCCTTAGGATGTGCTGTTTCTGTGTCTGTAGCTTTAACTGCTAATGAGGAGGAACGAGGCGGGGTAAGGTGGAGGTTTGGCCTTGACTAGCTTGTGGCCACGGTACAATTTACAGTGAATATATCGCAATTCGCTCTAAGACACGCAGTCGTTCAAGCTTTCCTGTTTGACTAAAATTAGATCTATGAAATGATAATGATATTACATAATTTTTTTTTTTTTTATCTTAAAAGTTATTACAATTACGTCAAGCTCTGCAGAAACCTGCTAATAAGACATTGTTTTAAATCAGGTGTTAAGGGGAATACATGAGCGTGCCCATGTATTTAGGAGTCGTTAACAGGCCATAATTATCTCCTCACCATTAGAACGCTATAAATACTGCGGTCATGTAGCTGGTAAAAGACAGCTGTATCTGTAGTAGGGTGGCCACCAGACATTCGTAAATATTTGGGACATTCTATTGATAATCCAAGCAGTTAAAATCAGTGCCTGTAGCCTCATTGCTGTAAGGTGCCTCGAATTTATCCATTCTCATCTGATCACCCTGGTTTGCAGAGGTGCACACTTAGTCATTCCAAAGAGGGGAAAGGCGGATATCGCGCGCGCCATAACACCGACAGCAGAACGGTTATCCAAATAAAAAAGATGTGTACAACACTCACATTACAGTGTGTGTATTCACACACATACTTGGTGCTATCTACCTTTACATTAGCGACAGTAAGGCTGTTGGTTGTTAGCTGCAGAGCTAAAGTTACAGCCCCATTCTAAGGTTAACAAGCTAGGTAGTAACCATACACAGTAAAGCAATAAATTGATACAGCATTAGTTATCTTACTTTTCCGAGGTTTGTAGCTGAGCCAAGGAGAGTCGGTACTGATCCAGACTTTAATTTCAGACGTTCAGCAAGGCCAGCTCTGTATGGCCGAAGTTGAGGAAACAGTTGTTGATTAAATGTTCGCTGCAGACATACAAAACATATGGAAGTTGTGTTGACGCATTTCCAGACAAAATGAAATTAATCCACTGGTTCTTCAGAGGTTCAGATGAAGGAACTAAAAAAAACTTTTGTTTTCTTTTGTACATCCAAACACTGAGCAACTGCCATGCTTCACTCGTTTGTAAGCCATGATGTCTCTCAAGGCAAAACATTATTTGCGTGGTTGTAGCTGATTTACATTCTCATGGGCGGGCCAAATTCTCTGGGTGGGCCAAGCAGAGAAAGGGGAGGTAACCTTTCCCCTTATGACAACATAAGGGGAAGTTTCAGAACAGCTCGTCTTAGCTTTCGTTTTCTCAAAGTCAGAGAAAGATACTCAGTGCTTGGTTTTTACCTATCGCCATTTCTAGCCACTGGGGGGACCATAGGCAGGCTAGATTAACTAATATTAATGTTAAAAAACCTCATAAATTGAAATTTTCATGCCATGTGACCTTTAAGTTAATACTTTGTATCGCCACCTTTTGCTGCGATTACAGCTGTAAGTCGCTTGGGGTATGTCTCTATCAGTTTTGCACATTGAGAGAGTGAAATTTTTGCCCATTCCTCATTGCAAAACAGCTCGAGGTCAGTGAGGTTGGATGGACAGTGTTTGTGAACAGCAGTTTTCAGTTCTTTCCACAGATTCTCGAGTGGATTCAGGTCTGGACTTTGACTTTGCTATTCTAACACCTGGATATGTTTATTTGTAAACCATTCCACTGTAGATTTTGCTTTATGTTTTGGATCATTGTCTTGTTGGAAGACATCTCCGTCCCAGTCTCAGGTCTTTTGCAGACTCCATCAGGTTTTCTTCCAGAATGGTCCTGTATTTGGCTCCACCCATCTTCCCATCAATTTTAGCCATCTTCCCTGTCCCTGCTGAAGAGAAGCAGGCCCAAACCATGATGCTGCCACCGCCATGTTTGACAGTGGGGATGGTGTGTTCAGGGTAATGAGCTGTGTTGCTTTTACGCCAACCATAACGTTTTGCATTATTGCCAGAAAGCTCCATTTTGGTTTCATCTGACCAGAGCACCTTCTTCCACATGTTTGGTGTGTCTCCCAGGTGGCTTGTGGCAAACTTTAAACAACACTTTTTATGGATATATTTCAGAAATGGCTTTCTTCTTGCCACTCTTCCATAAAGGCCAGATTTGTGAAGTATACGACTGATTGTTGTCCTATTGACAGACTTTCCCACCTCAGCTGTAGATCTCTGCAGTTCATCCAGAGTGATCATGGGCCTCTTGGCTGCATCTCTGATCAGTCTTTTCCTTGTATGAGCTCAAAGTTTAAAGGGACGGCCAGGTCTTGGTAGATTTGCAGTGATCTGATACTCCTTCCATTTCAATATTATCGCTTGCACAGTGCTCTTTGGGATGTTTAAAGCTTGGGAAATCTTTCTGTATCCAAATCCGGCTTTAAACTTCTCCACCTCAGTATCTCGGACCTGCCTGGTGTGTTCCTTGTTCTTCATGATGCTCTCTGTGCTTTCAACGGACCTCTGAGACTATCACAGAGCAGGTGCATTTATACGGAGACTTGATTACACACAGGTGGATTCTATTTATCCTCATTAGTCATTTAGGTCAACATTGGATCATTCAGAGATCCTCACTGAACTTCTGGAGAGAGTTTGCTGCACTGAAAGTAAAGGGGCTGAATAATTTTGCTCGCCCAATTTGTCAGTTTTTTATTTGTTAAAAAAGTTTGAAATATCCAATAAATATTGTTCCACTTCATGATTGTGTCCCATTTGGTGTTGCTTCTTCACAAAAAATTACAGTTTTATATCTTCATGTGTGAAGCCTGAAATGTGGAAAAAGGTTGAAATGTTCAAGGGGGGCGAATACTTTCGCAAGGCACTGTCTGACTCCAGAGGCACCAGCAGCTTCAAATACCTGTTTGCTGCTTTGTAATGGCATCTTAGCAGCTGCTCTCTCAATCCGATGAATTTGTCTGGCAATAATCTTCCTCATTATGCCTTCATCTGCACTAACCCATCTTTGTCCTGAATCAGCCATAAATCTCTTCACACACTTTTTTGTTTTCATACCTTGTCCAAGGCATTGCACTATTTGATGCTTTTTAGCAGCAGAGAGATCCATTTTCTTTCCCATATTGCTTGAAACCTGTGGCCTACTTTATAATGTGTAACATCCTTCTTAAGATGGCTCACTGTCACTGTTAACCACCCCACACACACATTAACTGTCGGAAGCCAGTAAGAACCCTACATTAGCTACACTAGCATCAGTGGCTTTTCACCATCTGCTGACTACACCCAGAAGTGCAATTGGCAGCTACGCATAGGGTGTGAGAGATTTAACAGGTTCCTTGAATGCCCACAAATGTTGCTCACTTCCAAACAATCTCCTAAAAACATCAGGGAGACTTTGAATTGAAACCGCTACAGAACTGGTAAGTAAGCTTTGGACTGTGTTTGTGTTTATGCGTGAGTGTACTGGTATGCGCGTTCAGACATCGAGTAACCACCGGGAATGGCATCTAATTATGCTATCCAAACTACAGGATTCAACACTTTCTGTACTCATCATACTTAGACTGAGGAAATGTCAGGGCGAAAACCATCAAACGCAACTGTACCAGCCCTCCCCGAACGTCTGTGAAAACTCTGTACCTTGTCGCGATACTACTCCTGGCCGGCGACGTAGAGATTAACCCCGGCCCGACACTAGTTCTTGCTGTCATGGAGACTGGACACTCGAGCCGTGGGGTGCATGGGCTCGACACAGTAGTTGGCTAGTCACTACCAAGGGCTGATGGTTACCAACATGGTTGATGTAACCAAGGGCTGATGGTTACCAAAAGTCTACGATACTAACAGCGGTACTCCCAGTATTATTTCCGGCGATGCTGGTGGAATCCCAAGCCGAGCTGTGCCTACTGCCCAATATTATCCAGCGGCTGAACAACAACAAACAAGAGATGCTGAGTGCTATTTTGAGCATGCTAATGGGGACTACATGGCACCAGCACAGCACATCTAGCAGCAGTGGTTCGATCATCATTGTGAAGATGACCATCCACCAGTGCTCCAACACAGATCCTGCCCGTGGAGGAACGCCCGCAGCCCATTAACAACGCGGGGAGACCAAGCACTAGCTCAGGGCTGCTAAAAGAGGCTCCATCAGTAGAGAGGAGCCCAAGGCCTAGCCAATCCCCAATTCACAATGAAACTGTCAGATTTCTCTGCATCTCTGAAACCTGGTTACATAATTATTCTCCAACGGCTAGATTACATGTACCAGGCTACAATATCTTTAGACAATACAGATCTGGGGGAAAGGGTGGGGGGGGTAATGTTTTATGTAAAAGAACACTTTAAGTGTAACAAAGAGAATGGTCCTATGTAAACAACTTGGAATGCATGGGGCTCAATGTCATTCTTTCTGAAGCAATGTCATTGACACTGGTAGGGAGCTACAGGCCACCATCAGCGTCTAATGTTTTTTATGAGAAGCTTTAGGATGTTCCTAAAGAATGCAACATGAAGTCAGAAATTATTATAATTGGGGATTTTAATTTAAAATGATTTGTTTAAACAACTTGTAAACACTTGAAAACTTTAACTAGTAAGTTTGATCTATGCCAGTTAATCAAATGTCCTACCAGAATAAATAACACATCGCAAACATGCATAGATCTGAGTTTTACTAATAAATGTTGTAGAATTCAGAAAACACAATATGCTTACAGGTCTATCAGACCATAATCTGATTATTTTTTCCAGAAAACTGTCAACACAGAATTATTTTTCCAATGTAAGGTGTTGTCACTGGAGGCAGATTGAAATATTGCTGGATTGTGCTGGGTAATGTGGCCGTGGAGGAGTGGCAGAGGGGACAGGCGTTATAGAGGGCTACTACTACCCCCATAGCTCCCCCCAAAAAATCACTTTGAGTGACCATGGGTATAGTGCCGCCATTGTTCATCTAACTGCATCCTGTCTGTGTTCTCCTCGTCAGAGAAGAAAACGTCCAGGTAAGGGATGCTCATATTGACCGTTTTTTTGAAAAGAAATAAAACATGCCCAAATCTAATGGAGTATATCTCCAACACTACAAGGGCTATAAACATACTCTTGGTATCAAAATGAAGGAAACACATGTGAGTTTTATCCTGAAGTGAAAGTATTAATGTGGGTACTAGTGTGTCAGAGTACATAAAAGTAGTACACAGAATAAATGTATGGAAATTTCAATTCCGCCTAGAAAAAAACAAGTTACATAGATAATAATATATGAAGTTCATGGATCAGCAGCTCTAAAACAGTTTAGAAACATACTTATATGTCTGGTGAGTACATGTGTGAAATTTGATGTCATTAGTGTAAAGCAAAAAAAAGTTATAATGGTTTTAGTTGAAGGAGTCCTAGGCGGCCTTTGAAATTTGGACATTTGGGCACATTTGGGGACCATCAGTGCCATTTGTCTTTTATCAGGTACCAGAGAGCTAAATTTTTTTCATTTCACTAAAATATCACTATATGTGTACATTCCATCAACAGACATCTAATTTGACTTGGTTTTAAATGTTTACTCAGACCTCTATGTTCCCATGGAAATAAACCATTCTATGGTAAAGTTTGGGTCCAAAAAGGGCAGATTTATTGAAAAGATAACAACAATTTAAAAACAAAAAATGTAAACATCTTAAAACTATATACATATATGGTGACCTTCAGTGATTTAGCAATAAAAAATATGCACTTTCTACCCTAAAACCGGGCTTTTGAAATTGTTCTTTTCCAAGGCATAAGCCATTGACAATATAATTTTATAAAAAAATACAATAATTTTAGGTCCTGCTGCCCACTGTCCTACAACATGCTTTCCTGCCAGTCCTTGAAGCAGTTGCGCTGTGAAGTAAAGCACAACGGGACTTGGCATTTCCCGCAGTACACGGGTGTCTTGACTTTGCCATTGCCTGCATTCAAACATCTTCTGCAGTGCTTCCGAGCTTTGGTGGCGTCATTCCCTAGGTATTCCGGCAAGCAGAGTTTTGGTGCTGATTGTGGTGGGGTGTTCAGGTCTGAAACTTTTGCAAAGTTCAACATTTCTTGAAGAAGTGTTTCCCTGAACTTCTTCTGTGTGATTGGCTTAGTGGTGCTGTTCTTGTGGAGTTCTTTGTGTAATAAGAAACTATTTACAAAAGCAATGTCAACAAAATGGAAGAAGAAGGTTTTATACCACTTCATTGTCTTGTGATGTACGCTGTAGTATCCAATCAATGCATCAGACAGATCCACTCCACCCATGTTGCAGTTGTAATCTGCTACGGCATCTGGGATGAGCACAGCCTTGGTCTGCCATACACCACCTTCTTTGACCTTCCTGTTGACTGTCTTTCCA
>JACXGM010015389.1:0-21412 GCA_016801145.1 Umbra pygmaea | reverse complement strand
AGAGAGAGAGAGAGAGAGAGAGAGAGAGAGAGAGAGAGAGAGAGAGAGAGAGAGAGAGAGAGAGAGAGAGAGAGAGAGAGAGAGAGAGAGAGAGAGAGAGAGAGAGAGAGAGAGGTAATTAGTGTGCAGTGAGGGAGACCACAATATTCAGGATTATAAAGATTAAGTCCACACAATTTTCACCATTAAAAATAAAATAGGTATTCCATAGATTTGATTTTGAGCTATTAATGTCAATGGACACAACACATCATCATATAAATGTGGGAAATGCAAACACAGTTTTGAGCTATTAAAGCCAATGGACACAACACATCATCATATAAATGTAGGAAATGCAAACACGTTTTTGGACAATAGCCCCAGAACTCTAAAAAAGTGAGAAAAATGATTCGTTTTTCCAATTAACATCTTTGTTATGGAATATCTATCTTGTTATGTCCTGAAGCATTCTGCTTATAAAATCCCAGTGAGTCAAACCCCAAGACAGAATGTTTCTAGGGCGCAAAGCTCATATCTTATTTTGTTTATGTTTCTTTTGATCTACGACAATGTTGCTTTTCTTAATTCCAATTATGATCATGCTTCAACAACCTTTTTCAGATGGAGAATGTTTGTAATTTCTCATCCTCCACTTCCCTGATCTTCCAAACTGGGTAAATTAATGAAAGAGCATGTATTATTGGATTTCTTATGAATTAATTTCATAGTGACTGCATCATCTTGGAGCTACTGTTTACTGATTATATTATTTACCACCCAAAGGAATCAAGTTACATGAAAACAACAACATTGTTCACAACCATTGTTGAGTATGGTTCAACTCCCATCCATTTGAAAGCTACGTCATCATCTCCAACTAATTGAATAATTTCAGTGATCTAACTTAATAAACTCAGGATCCAATGCCTTCCACACTGTTTATGCAAGTAACGCAACAGACTACCTCTGGATGTTTCGTGTACAGAAGTGGTTTTTAAGGAAAGTATCTTTAAGGAAAATACAATATTTGTTCAATTTGTATTTCTTTGTTCCACATCAAACCACTTCCTCATCAACACTGATCGAAGCTGTGGTAAAAAAAAAATTGTGAAGAATTTCGCATCTGTCACTACTACACAATAATACAGGCAGCCTGATGTGGGATTGTGATGTGTTTGTGAAAACATTAAATGCCATGTATTCAGACAACATAGCTAGACTACGGTACATATTGTAAGCTAGTGTACAGATGTAATGTAGTCTGTTGAAGAATGGGATTAAATAGAAGCAGAACAGCATGTCAGGAATTTAACTTGGTCAGTTAAATATGTTTTTAAGAGTGTAAAAAGGCCACCCCCGTACCGCCAAAAAAAAACATACAAATGTCTTCCGCTTTGTCAAAATATTGTTTAATATTATGAAACCAATTGGTTTAAATTGATGTAGGAGAACAACGTTTTTGAAAACTTTTGTGTGTATCTTTTTATCTTTCATTAATCAACCTGCGCTCATGGCAGGTTGCATAATGTTTGTGGACCTGATACAGCTTGGGCATGTCTGGGCATGCTTAGGCTGGTTGGATGCTGTCTGGAAAGGCTATAAAAGCTGCACACATGCACAAATGTTACACATTACATTGGCATAAATTTGAATGTATTTTTATGCAATTGTTTCAAGGCATAGCATTGCCTATGTAAGTTACAGTATCTAACAAATACAGCTGTTATATAATTGCAAAAGGACGATTGGTGACGGCAAATGTTTTGCCAATGTCACTACAGCTGTGATACCTTCTGCTGTATTTGTGGCAACTACACGCTAAACATCAAAGATGTACCGTGACTGGACTTGTTAAAAAAGCATATTAGCTATATTTGGTTGTAAGATTGGTGATCAAGACAAGGGCTCCTCACATGTGTTGTACAAGATGTGCCGTCGATCTTAAAGCTTGGCTCAGAGGTACACAGAAGGCAATGATGTTTGCTGTCCTGATGATATGGCGTGAACAGAACGATCACTTGATTGATTGTTACTTATGTCTGGCTAATGCCTCTGGTTTCTCTGAAATCAATTGATTACCCCAATCTGCCTTCAGCCATGAGACCAGTTGCACATGTATATATAAGTGGGCCCTCATAATCACTAGTGTCAATATCACTAAAGTGTACCATTTGAACGAGGCAACAATTGAAGATTTTTTAAATAGTACACATTAGACTTTTAGAAAAACATTTTGGGCCAGGTCATAAACACATTTTCAGTGAATCATCCATAAGGTATATCTACCCACTTATGGACTTAATATTGAAGTATTTTCATCAGATGACATTAATAATTACAATTTCAAAAAAATATTTTGTCTCTTTCTTAACCCTGTTCATTTGTTCTGATAAAACCATAAAGAACTTTTTCTTTATACAACATGTGATTTTATCCATAACTGCATACAGTTTACACCTTATTTTCTAAATTGAAATAGGTATTAAGTATATTGTATTTAAATGTGTCATTGTTTGGTGTAGGGCCTGTCTTAAGTAACTGATTTAATTGAAAAAAAACAAGCCAAGTTAACAGGGTGGACCGAGGCATAACAAGGTGGATAACTACAGTAGGACCAAAAATAAATGTGATGCATCAGCGAGGTTTGAGACAGGAGGTAGTCGCAGTCGATTGAAATTTCACCATAATTAGCACAGGTAGTATACACACTGTAACAGGTAGTATACATACTGTAACAGGTAGTATACATACTGTAACAGGTAGTATACATACTGTAACAGGTAGTATACACACTGTAACAGGTAAAGACGCAGACACAACGTAGCAAACACATTGACAATCAAGCACATAATACGGCACAGAAACAGAGCTTAAATAGGAATGGTGATGAGGTGATGGCCTGCAGGTGTGTTGGAGGTGATTAGGGTGCATTTTGTTTGTGTTTCTCTTGATGCCGGGATGTGTTCCTTAGGAGTGGAGCGGGTGGAGTCATCACAATAAATTAAACCTTGAACAGTGAATAGACATCTTCAGTGTCCTAAATAGATATTGGGGGAGTGAAGGCATGTATATAAGGCAAGATTACAGACTGTCACTACCAAATTGAGTTACATCCCCATTTTATGTGAACAAGTATTGGGACAATTACACCTACACAAAATGTAAGATGTATAAACGTTTGTATTTAGTTGCATCTTTTTCCCTTTTTCCTTGTACTTTTTAGCTGGCACCGTCACTAAAGAAAATAAGCCGGCTCACATCAGGGTACACATGTAAAAAAGGTTTGAGCACCCCTGGAAAAAGATATATATATATATGTATATGTATTGATTACCCCCCTTTTTACATGTTTACAAAGGAATTATTAGCATTTTCCATTGATTCAAATATTAAAATAAACATTTGGGCACCCTGTCACTTACATACTTGGTAAAACCCACTGTTGCAGGTTGTACCTGCCTCCTACACCTTTAGCCAGCTATGAGTCTTTGAACATATTCCTACTCTTCCTTGCAGAAGTCTTCCAACTCAAAGATTTTATGGTCTCCTTGCCCGCACTGCATGTACAGTAGAGGTCAGATCAGCTTCTGTTCACAGAACGATCCACTGAAACATCATTGGTTTTCAGGGGTGCCCAAGATTTAGCATACAACAAAATACTGTCATCATGCAATATAAGATATTTCCCAAAATGGATAGAGTATTTTGCATCAGATGAATACTGTAAGATCTTAATTTCTCCACCCTGTTGACGTCATGTCCACACTGTTACTGTATATGTATATGGATAACAGGGTGGTAAATAACACGGTGGACATTTTTTGCTAAAATGTGCAATTATTGAGCACTGTCAAATGAAAGATACATTTATATTTCTTTTTTTTACACCAGCGACGCCAATTGTGAACTCTCATTTGCAAAGGTGACTTGGCCAAGCTAAAGCTTTACAGTGCACAATACTGAAAATACAAAACAATTATCTATATACAATGTGTGCAAATCTGGTCAGTTTAGGGGTGTACAAACAGTAACACTGGAGCATAAATGTGCAAATGAAAATGACACTTGACATGTACAGTGATCAGAGATCAAGTCTGACAATTGTTCTCTAAAGTTAGTAAGTAAAGTTAGTAAGGGTGATTTAAAGTAAAGTTAGTAAGGTCGATTTAAAGTAAAGTTAGTAAGTAAAGTTAGTAAGGGTGATTTAATTTTGTTTTGCAGTGCATTCCAGTCATTGGCAGCAGAGAACTATAAGGAACTACATTTAAAATTCTCTCAATATCCCATTGTCATTTACAAGTGCTTGAAATTCGCAAACTATTCTCTAATCGGTTGTGGAAACACAACCCTAACTGACCTCACCAATCCATGTCGGCGCAAAACAATACTTTAGATGTGGTCAATAGGAAAGGGGCATTTAAGGCAACAGGGACCCATCTGGGTCTGGAAAGAGTGTGAACAGTCTAACCAGATACCTAGAACCTTGTACTGTAGGTGTCGACATATTCCCTTTCAAAAACATCTAAAATGGTGGTGCTTGTATACAGAGCTGGATTGGTTGAAAGCATGCATTTCGTTTGAACAGAATTCAGGGGCAGTTGGAGATCTGGGAAAGAGTGTTGGATGTCGTTGATTTTTTTCTGGAATGTTGGTTAACAGAGTTCAACCAAATGCCAGATGTATAAAGAAGAGTGCTGGCCTGTCGGCATAAAGAGAATATGTAGCAACAGCCAAAGGTCCAGACAGCAGGCCCTTAGATTTAATACACTGAAAAATATTTGGTGAAGCAGGCAAGGCAGTCATCAGACAAACCAAGGCTATTGAGTCTGCCAATAAAGATTTGTTGATAGCAGAGTCAAAGCAGAGTAGTTTCTTTTTTTAATCAGTGGCAGTTATGATGTTATTTAAGATGTTCAGCATGGCATTAACCAGTAGTGTGCACTTTAACCCTTTAGTCCTTGTTTCATTCTAAACCCAAACTGCTGGAGTAGTCACAAACAACATTTTTCATTTTACAAATTCTTTTGGATTTCACTGAAGATAGGGTGGTAGGATGTAGGCCGCTAATTGGATTGTACTTGCAATGACTTCCACAATGAAATTGTGACAATCTGTAAAGATATAGGGGTGGCCTTACCTTTTCATTATGTGGACAATGTAAGCTTTGATCATTCAGCAGTAGTTCAGAAAAGGTTTTGGGCTAATCCCTGTATCCTGATGTTAAACCTGCCTCTACACTAAACTCTTAGAATTAGGAGAGCCTCAAGGAACTCTGGGGATACTCAAAGAACCTTGCTCTCTTGGGGGATTCCTGAAGGAACTTTTAACAGCTCAATTTCTGATTAGTCAGCTCGGCCTCACATTCTAGCTCACCCTTGACACAGGAAAATGCACATCAAAAGTTTGTTCAATCACCTCAGAGTGGACATTCGAGACAAACTGCAGCCTAAAACAATTAGACTAACATAAAGGAGTTCCTTGAGGAAACATTTTTGAACAGAAATGTTTCCTCCACAGTGGCAATGGTGAGGAACCCCAAAAGGTTATTTGAGACTCCTAATTCTAAGAGTGTACTGTAGCCTATATATCCTCCCTGATTTAATGTATTATTATGCTGTAAGGACCTGATTTTTCAGACCATGAAAATCAATTCTTATCAATCCTACATGTAATCATAGCGATACATGAGTAACTGTACATGATGGAAATTTTGCCGCAATACGTGGACAGACATACAGATATGGCCAATCAAAAGTGAACTTTGTACGCATTGCTATTCTACGGGAACATCTCCAAGAATAGACCAATCGGTTGCAATTTAAAGTGCTTGGGGAATGTTTAGTTCAGGCTAGGGTATTGAGGTTAAGGTTAGGGTTAGGTTAAGGCAAAATAAATTTTTCATTGAAAATAAACACTTAAAAAATTATGATAATAATAATAATACAAATACAATATTGGTGCAAAACTTCTATTAATTAAAATATCAAAAGTCATTGTATTCATGGAACAACCCAGTTGGTGATGAATGAGAAGTAGAAGAGATGGAACCCAGGCAGTTACTTTATGATTAATTATTGAATTGTATATTTTAGCACTATTTTCAACCATGGGGCTGCATGATAAAACCATGATATGTTACAAGAAGAAAGCTACCGTAAGAAGAAAGACCAACAAACATTAATAAGATGTATTTCTGTCATTTCATAGTACATTCTTCATTATTTTTTTTTCATTAAAAAAAGCTTATTTTACACAGTTGCTTTGCTCAAAGTATGTTTGTGTGTGCGTTGGTGTATGTGTCAGTATGTGTATGTATCAGTGTGTATAACTCAAAACCCTACAGATGGAACAAAAAGTAAACAAACAGAGAATGAAAACAGAATAAATTGATGATTTTCCTCTGCTTTGCTGCTCACTTACCTTTTCACTCAAAATGATCTTTTAGGTGCAGATAAAATGACCTTTTAGGTGCAGATAAAATGACCTCTACGCCCAGTCCCATGTTAATATGCAACCACACACACACATCAGAGTCATAGCATGCTAGCCATGGGGGCTGACATAAATGCATTAATTGTTAACATAATGATGCATTTATGTTTAATGTGTACCTTCTGGTAATTACTGGGAAGATACCTCCAGGCTTCAGACTGAGACCTCAATCTCTACCTCTGTGTCTTTCACTCGTTACTATTATTCCTCTTTTTATTATTATTATTCCGGGTGCCTCCCTCACAGCTTCAAAGACTTTCTGTTTTGTCTCCTTTTACACATCTTCTCACCAGTGCACCGTATAATTAAAGCATCGCACATTAACGTCTTCAGGTCTCACTAAACGTAAATGGGATCTACAAAGTTCTGTGATGTATGAAATGACTGAATTTATGCTCTCTAAACTAAACAGTGTTTGAAAGAAAAATCCTTTCTTCAGTAATATGGCCCAGTTTGTGACTTGGCCGTTTGTAGACGTTGGGTTACCAGGGGAGAATTAAATACAGTAATTGCAAAGCTTTAGCAGGTGACGGAAAGACAGAGCAATGAAAAGGGTTGGATGACATATAGCAGTAGATAAACATATTGAATTTGTTTCAGAGTTGCTTTTTCAGGCTATGGCAATACGTAAATATTTTTGTACGCGTGTACGTTTCCAGAGCCATGGACATGTAAAGCCTCTAACGCTTACTAAACGTAAAAAAGTTGGTTTACCTTAACATAACCGTGACCTTAACCTCAAATAACCAACCATGTTATGTTTGAACGAAACGTTCCCCAAGTTTTTTATATTGTAACCAATTGGTCTATTCTTTGAAATGTTCTGGTAGAATGGCGATTCAAAATTCATATTTGAATGCCCATGTCAATAAGTCTGTCTGCGTAACGCGGCGGAATTTAGATGACTGTACGTACGGTTACCCACGTTTTGCCATGAGAACAGGTAGGGTTTTAGATATGGAGTAATACATGCTTTTACCTCTGATATAAAAAATTCATGACTAATTTGATTCTGAAAGTACAAAATAATGATTTTATGATAAAAATAGTTGAATTACTAACCGGTTTTCTTTCTATAGATCCCCGTGTCTACACTCACTAATTCCATTTGCCTGTTCTTTGCAGTAAAGTACGGTGAAGACTTTCATGGTTATTGATGATCCATCGATCCCACGCACAGGCCAAATAATCAAGCCAGACGTTCTTCTGGGAGTTGTTGGGATCAAGGCCGAATCAGGAGACTCCTTGGCAAAGGCTTTTCATGCATGCGTGTCTATTCCACTGTGAAGAATGTGTGATGTCACTTTCGGTCTGTGAGACACGTAATGCACTTTTCATCGAGCCACGCTTCCAAATAACCAGAGGAAATCAATGACCAGGGGCATTAAAATACACACGTCAGCATTAGGCTAAAGTATAGGCAGGCCAGATGACAGATGCATTTGTGCTGTGCTATTGCATATTGCACATGATAGATTTTCAAACTGTATTGATCTGTGTTGGAAGCCAATCTTGCACTGCACTCTCAGCGTGGCACAGTTTCCATCTGAGATGAACCTTGTGAGCGAATAACATTGTGCTATGGCTTTAATTCAGACTGAGTTGTAAAATTAATTTGTGTTGTTTTGTCGGGAAAAGCAGACTGAAGCTAAACAGATTAAATGCACTTTGAAATTGACAATTGGAAAAGGGGGCTAAATCACCAGTCGTACACACCCACTTAGTGAACAATGCATCCTGTTTCCTGTGTGAGTGCTTCGTCCACAGCAAATAGGCTGACTGTAAAAGCTAGCGCCACGGCGCGTCTCCGAGTGACCTTCTCAAAGTGTCGGCCGGTCAATAGCGTGTCCATGTTAATCTTCATTATACATATGTGACCTTTAACAAACCCCCCTGTCCTTCTTCCCAGGTGATTAATACTACTGAGGTAATTGGCTGTTAATTGGATGAGATGATATTGACTAAAATGACGAGGATTGAGAGAGTGAGGGAACGGAAGGTGGGTTGGCCTTACACGTATTGATGAACAGGTTGCTCGGTGGAGAGTAGCAATAGTAAACAGGCACTGTTCATTTATCACGGTTACTGCAATTTTGACAGATACAGGACTTCTACAGTACCTGTTCAGCCATATTTCAAATATAGATTTTTTTATTTAATTTCGGAGAAGTATAACAACAGTTTGCTGGCTTGGCTTCTACAGTAGCCTGTTCTTGTAGTATAGAAACTAGCAATGTGGTAGATATTCAGTTGGATGGAAGTTATAAAATGTCAGATGGTAACAATAAGAAAAGTAGCAGCCTGTTCGCTGCAACAACCTGTATATTGCAGTAAGTTATAGGGCAAAAAGTGTTTTTTAATATAAGTAGATCTACACATTGAGGAAAGGCATGAAGCAACGTACAGCCTACCCATGTTTTGACAGTATGTAAGGGAAATTATTCTGGATATATTCTTAAAAGCAGCTATAAATGATTTCCACTATATCTTTTTTGTAATGTTGGTAAAGTTGGTTGTCAAGCTAGCCTTACTGGTTTATATATCAGTAGGAATTACCATACTGTGATTTACATATTTTTGTTTTATTAAAATGTATAGAGCAACTGTGAATCAGCTTTGCATAAAGCAACTGTGAATCATGGGGGTATAAACAGTTTCACTTCTCTAGTTGCTAACATTGACCACTGACTGAGAAGGAAAGAGTTGCTTTAGACTGAACATCCACAATGATGTGCTTTAAAGGCAGCGTAACCAGAAGTTCATGTACAGTCCCAGTTCATTTGAAATGACCAGGCACACATCAGATCTAATATACTATGTGTAATGTATTTCTTTATGAAATAACAAGACAGCAGTATAAAACTGGTGCTTTTGTTGTTGTTGAATGTGATTGGCTGTGGTATATACTCCATAAATATGACAAAATAATGACACCTGTGTACTAACCCCATCCCAAGGCTGTTGTACAACATGTAACTGCATGTAACACCTTCCATTCAGAGTTGGCCTTGTGGGAGTGACAATGGGAGCAACTTTCCTAAAGGAACTTTATTATTAATATTTTTTTATTCTTTTCGTTTAATTTTAGCCTATTAACACAGGAGAATATAACAAGTACAAGGAGGGGGTTGTAGGAGACATTGTTCAATGGATATTCAGGTACCAAATTTGAAGCAAAGCTCAGGCAGACCTTCCACAAAAGTAGGTGGAAGTGTCTGGGGACAAGATTACCGAAGTAAGTACATTGTTACCAGCTCATAATAGCAATAGGCACCTCTGGGCTTTAAGAAGTATGGGTAATTTATCATGCCTTTCAGAGCCCAAGCATTGCGTCGTAACTTAGATCATCCTTTAGCTGTGGTAAATTAGCCAGAAAACCAAACCACACCAGGTCTTATTTTTTAAATGCAGCGCATCAACAGTTTCTTAGCAACTAAAGAGAAAGGAATGTATATTTTGTTGACACAATGCATCACACGGGGCGGGCCAGCAGGCTTTGGTCTGGGGTAGAATAGACACGGGAGCCAAGAGGTAGATCTGGCAGGAAACCTGGGCTGAAGATCAATCCAATCATGAGGACTTCAAATCAATCACTCTTTGACTGGTGGAGGGAGAAAATCAAACACCCTTTGATTCCCCACAGTTGAAAAATAAATATGACAGGGTTTTAGGGCTGTGCCAGACGGGTACCAGGGCATGTTAAACCAAAGGAGCAGAGAGGTGGGGGGTGCAGAGAAGGGGCACCAGGACGGAGAGGAGACGAGCTGAAGGCTTTGATGACATTTCGACTGATGATTTTATCCATAGAGTTGTCTTACTGTATGCCTGCTGCTGCTTCCTGATAACCACCCGTGCTGGTGGGCTCATTGATATCGTCCTCTCCTCATTTAGAGATCAATGGTGGCTGATTGAGGACACTGCTCCAGCTGAGTGATGGCTGCTTTCTGAGATTGGTTCAATTGTAATTCTTTACTTTAATTTTCGTTTACTTTATATTTCTTTTACAACAATGCGTTAAGTAAAACTGAGTATGCGAGGGTTAGTTGTGTTCCCTATCCAAACACTACATTTCCACTTTGTAATACAATGCAGATTTCAGATCAGCTTTCAGTCTTCTGAAAGAAACACATCCATGATGCTGACAGGACACCCACGCCCCTGACTACCAGCCATACCTTCCTTAGAAATGTCCGCCTTCTTCCTGACACTGACATTGCGATTGAATGAGGTAATATACAGAATATAAAAAGACCCATAATGGTAGTGATTACCTCAGCACTTGCTTTGTTTTGACTCTTATTTCATTAAATCCAGTCAGCATTTACATATCCCTGCTCAGTGGCCATCCACTACTAGACAGAAAACCAACTCATTTTATCTCTGCCTGCTCTCCTCTTAGCTAGGATAGATGCTAGCTACATATAAGCCTATTCACACTACAATAAACTACCTGGCGGAAGACCTTGTAATCCAATGTAAACCTGCAAACCTGCTATGTCTCACCTGGTACACACTGAAGTACAGTAGTTCTTAATATTCTATTAAGCAGTACCCATCTTGAACCAGAGCAAAGTAAACAGGACTCATTAATCCCAACACAAACAGTAAAAGTCCTAATATCATTTTTTTCAAAGGACACTGTCTTCAGTGTTTCAAACGATTTTATAACACTGTCTTCAGTGTTATAAAATCGTTTGAAACTGTTATTCGTCCATTTCTTTTAATTGCTGCAACATTGCTGCTAAACAAGCTGATAAATTGCTGTTATATCAAAACTCAACGAAAAGTAAAAGAGAAACCCTGCCACCAGAAAAAATGCAGACTTGATTGATTGGCTATCACGATGATACAAAATGTTCTTATTAAAATATATAATACAAAACAAAACGTTACACATTTCTCTTGGCCATATACTCTTGGCCATATAAATAGCTTACACATTTCTCTTGGCCATATAAATAGCTTAAAGCTACATACTGTACTTATGTTACAGCGTCAATGAGACTGAAACACAGCTTGTCAAAATTATTGATTATTGGTGTTATTACTTGGTTGTGGATGATATAGATTAACTAGTTGCAGATCGTGACCCAGGTATTTAGTTCCTTTGTTTAATACACTGTAATGTATACTATAATGAAAGGTGTAATTTGGTTGAGGAAAAGCTCAGTGCATGGGCACAGCAGATGTATACTTAGCCAAAGTGAGGTTTAAAAGTATTTGGATTGTAAACACAGTGACATATTTTGTTTTTGTTGCTTTGCCAAGCACACTTGGTTAGGCAACTGCCTAGTGGCTACTGTTACAGCCCTTTGCTGTGACTCAAGAAGGACAGCCCACATTCTAAACAAACATGAGCTTAGCTCATCTAATTTCTGTTTCAGTGTGAAATACATCATTTATCTACATGTACATGTGGTCCCAAAATCTCTATTCATTGTGTATAGGGCATGCTAGAGCTGTCTATACAAAGACACTAGCAAGTAGATATAATGTTTCAGCTAACCACCATACAGCTAAGTGTAATGCATTAATCTATGTTGAAATGTGTTCCACTACCTCAGAGAAACCTAATTTCTCTTATAATTTATTCACATTAACATCTCTTAGCATTCAACCACACATTATCCTTATGTGGGATGTAGGGTACAAGAATATTGCACATTTTAAACGTATAGTTCTACATGTGTACTTCAAGAGCTAACAAATGCAGCAGTCTGATTACAGAACTGACAGAACCTCTGCATGTACTGTAGGGTGTACACAAGGTCAGGTCTGTGATTCCACTGATATGGAATTCTCACTATTGCACCAACCTTGATCTTGGCAGGATCAACAGCACAAAATGATTTTGTCAACGGTAGCCGTTTGAGTGTCTCACAAATAGTTTTCCCGTGGATACTTTTAGTGAGAAAGTAATCCAGTAAAAGGCCCAGAGTGGTATTTTTAATGGCCTGCCACCATTTTGTGAGAAAAATGTAGAAATACTCACGAGCACACTCCCTGTGTTCCCTCATTGTGGTGGCACCACCCACACAACTACAGCACCACCATAGCTGCAATTAACAGCAATTACCCCCCCCTCCACACACACACATACATCCAGGCAGCCATTAGTTTCCAGTTTAGCCCAATTATAACTTCAGAACGGTGTCTAAAGGCGTAATAGCCACCTTACACTCTGGCTTATTGCCACCCTGAGCCATTGTGTACTGTTGACATCTGGTCGGCTGCTCGGTCCTCAAGATGACCCGAAAACCGCTAAATTACATATAGCTGGCTAATATATTCTTTTTCCTCAGCTTCTAACTGAGCATCTTGATTTGACTACTACTATGTCCAATGTGTAACGTGGGTTCTGAGAATTTGAAGTGAGCCACTTCAGGGGAAGAAGCCATTTGTGTCTTACGTCCTTACCCATTTCAGATGGAATCAAGTGTTTGTTGAAGAGAACCAATTCTCAGTGTTCGATTCCCCACACACTCCACTAGCGATGCTATGGAGATAGGCCAGACACTGTCATGAAATTCAACCATAAGACTCTGTGATTTGCAATCTCAGCCATATTTTCTGTTCTGCTGCCCTTTATTGTGAATCACTCTGGAAATGGTCCTGATCTCTGGTTATAGAGGAAGGTCCTTGTATTCTGGCTTAAGCGAAACAGCCTGAGTAGGTATAGGGGGCTGGTGGATGTAAACAAAGAAAGCAATCAAGTCCAAATTGCCGGGCGCTTTCCAAACTCCACACAGCACGCCGGCACTCTATAATCAGATAACGCAGCATCGCCCGCTGGTTCAGTTAACCTTCCAGCAGGAAAAGAAGGAGCTTTTTTAGGAATGTGAGCAGAATGGATGACGAAGTCTCCACTCTTTTCCCCCCGTGAGCTGATCTGGAGCGAGAGGGAGCGGAGAGGATCGGATTAGCGGCCGGCGATTTTCGTCAGAGGAAAACAGGGAGAGTTAATGAAAGAAAATAAATGTCATTATTCTGCTACCTACCGGGTGAAGGGAGGCGGGTATTCTCACCATTTAGAGGCAGGGTAAGCAATACTGAATATGAATAACACATTGCTGTCTAGTGTCTGGGTTTCACCACTGGGGGGTTAGAACGGTATTTAACCACGTTCATGGACACTGCCTTTTTAAACAGCTCTCATTAGGTGCCGTTTGGAGAAGAAGACGTGATTACACGAGACGTGAAGGATCATAATGGCATCGCGGCTTATTATGACAGCAGCAGTGATAATGGTTGTGATCTGGATCTACTGGTCCCATAGAGACACCATAGCTATTATTTACACAGCTATTAACATGGGAGAAATTATAGTTTGACGATAATGCACAGCAATGACTCCGGCTCAAAGCTTGACAAATTAACCCATCACAGTATTTGTCTAATCTTTGCCATTGACAAAAAAGCCAATGGATTTTTACTAGCTTAATGTGTGACTGCAAAGGAAGAAGGAAAGTGGCGGAGGATAAAGGAGAACACAGCCTTATCTGAAACACTCCTTCTCTGTTAACCTAACCTCTATCCCCTAGTGATAAGCAATCCCACTCACTTGGCACTACTAACAAACCCATTCCAACCCTACGGGGCTTTGATAACCATGCTACAAAGGTAGCTTAACTTGCCAAATTCCAGGGTATAGCAAAAAAGAAAAGGAAAAAAATCAAATCAAATGAAATATGATTTAGCTCCAAAATCACTGTGAAAGCTGCTGGCAGGCAGTGTAGGGGTTTGGGGGGGTATATAATTGCTGTCGTGCCATGCTGAAAAGGCTATACAAATGCCATTCTGTACAACACTGATTGCCCCCTCCCTTTGCCCCCCCTTCTTCTGTCATTCAGAACACGAGGAGTTCTTTTCATATGCTCCGAATAGTTTGCATGGTAGAACAACAAGTTAATTAGAGCTTGTGCGGTGATGGATGGCTCTGAAGGGGTGTTTGCACGGGCACAGAGGGGCACAGCAGCCCCCCGATTGCCCCACAGCCATCTGCCACGCATTGACGGGTTAATGGGCAGGTCGACAAACGGGGATGTACTGGGCCCCATCCTAATTGCTGCACTGACCCCCTGTAGGTGTACTAATGCTGGTTCGGCCCTTATTTGAGTCCACTCCACCACTACGGTCAGACCTCTCGGACACTTTATTATGTTTCTCAGGATCTGATGTGATTGCTAGGGTCAATAGGGGTCGATTAGACACCTTAAAGTGGCCGTCTTGGTGTCAAATAAGGAATGACTGATGAGGTTGCAAGTGGGGTGCTTCTAAGCGGCCTCGCTCCAGGAGAACCTGGTAGTTGTCACGTGAAGGAAAGTGTCAAAGAAAATGGTGATGCCCATTATTGGTGACCAGTTATTTTGCTACACTTGATTTGTGCAAAGGAGATGTTCTAGTTTTTTAGATGTTTGAGACTTATTGTTTTCTTTCTTGTTTCTCATCTTTTTATTCTTTGGTTTTGATAACCTCATGTGTTGTTGTTAATATAATTGACTGTCACAACCATACGCACTAACAGCTTACCAACTCACACTAACTATACAGCAACCAAGACTGTCATTATTAACATACTTTTTTTATTCGCATTTTCATTAACATGTCATATTCACTAGTCAACACATTTTGAAATAAAACATAATACTCATGCTGTTTACTGCAATACTTCAACAATAAGTCTATTGTTTAGCGTTCAGTTGGTATTCTACTGCCAATGTTTTTTCTTTGAAGATTGCTTGGCTTTGTGCTTGATTTTATACACCTGTCATCAATGGATGTGGCTGACATACCCAATAATTTCAAAGGGTGTCCACATACCTTGCTCTATGTCTTTTCAAATGTGTCTTGGCGCCATAGCGGTGAAGCATTTTACAATAATTTTCAAAATTCTGTATTTGGCATTTCTTGATAGGTAATTAAATCTAAATGAAATTGCTAAATGAGGCATGACTTGTGCATCATGAAAGATTTCCATACGGTAGCTGAGTAGAAATCATCAATTAAGAGCGAAGATAGACCTACTTGTAGATCTGCACAGGTTCTGACCAACATTTTGAGCACAACACGCTCTGTGAATGGTGTAACATTCATTCCTTTATACTCGCTGAAGCAGCTCACGGTGCCTATTCACCTCCTACTGTCTGTGTGTTGCTAGAATAAAGTGTGTGAAATCAGCAATGTCATTTGCATAGATAGTGCCAGCTCAGATTTCCTGGCCTATCAGAAGAAATAATATATTTTCTCCGGCTCGGAAGGACGCAGCGCTACGGGTACAGCAAATGATGTTGCAAAGTGTCTTGTTTGCAGCAACAGTCGTTGCATCTCGCTGTGATGTTCCTAGGTGGATTTATAGCTGTAAAAATCAAAAAAATATTACATTGTAGGATTGAAGCAAGATCTCTTCTGTCACATCTTAAAGGGAAGTTGAAGAGTGTAGGCCGTTAGAGGGTGTTTGTGTGTAGTTTCTGAATAGACAAAGGGCAGGCTCAGTCCTCAGATCGTATAATCACTGTTTCAATAAATATGAAATCCTAGAGTAAGGCTAATATTATCTGATTACTGCTATATTTCAAAATTATTATAATAATTTGAAGCCTTTCGTAATTCATTGAAACGGGGACAAAAATGCATACAACATTTATTATTAGATAGAATTTGCACCATATTTAAAGATGCAGTTGGGACTAAAGCAAAAAACTAAATCATTTAAACCTCATATATTGGCTGGATATTCTTTTCTTAATGTGCATAATCACGTTCATACCTCACATAGCTGTGACATTCAAAGTTTGAGGGCACAAATCAGAAAATACACAACATAGTACAACATTATCTACATGATACACAATATAGTAGAACATTATCTACATGATACACAATATAGTAAAACATTATCTACATGATACATGATATAGTACAACGTTATCTACATGATACATGATATAGTACAACATTATCTACATGATACACAATATAGTACAACATTATCTACATGATACACAATATAATACAAAATTATCTACATGATACATGATACAGTACAAAATTATCTACATGATACACAATATAGTACAACATTGTCTACATGATACATGATACAGTACAACATTATCTAGATGATACACAATATAGTACAACCTTATCTACATGATACATGATATAGTACAACATTATCTACATGATACATGATATAGTACAACATTTCTATATTATACACAATATAGTACAACATTATCCACATGAAATAGTACAACATTATCTACATTATACATTATATATTACAACATTATCTACATGATACACAATATAGTACAACATTATCTACATTATACATGATACATTACAAAATGATCTACATGATACACAATATAGTACAACATTATCTACATGATACATGATACAGTACAACATTATCTACATGATACATGATAGAGTACCACATTTTCTATATGATACACAATATAATACAACATTTTCTACATGATACATGATATAGTACAACATTATCTACATGATACACAATATAGTACAACAATTTCTACATGATACATGATATAGTACCGCATTTTCTATATGATACACAATACAGTTCAACATTCTCTACATGATACACAATATAATACAACATTTTCTACATGATACATGATATAGTACAACATTATCTACATGATACACAATATAGTACAACAATTTCTACATGATACATGATATAGTACCGCATTTTCTATATGATACACAATACAGTTCAACATTATCTACATGATAAACAATATAATACAACATTATCTACATGATACATGACATAGTACAACATTTTCTGGGCCAGTTTTTGGTGCCACTTTTAAAATGAGTGGCCAACAATATTGTATTGTTCTGACTGAACATGAATTTTATCAGTGAAGGTTTTTATGCTGATGATAACAGTACTGTACACCATAAGTAATACTTATTGGCCTTAGGCTAGTCCTGAATTTAAAGGCATACTTCACTGATTAACGTTAAACTTTGTATCAGTAGAAACCCGGTGGTATATTTGAATGACTGTGCTTCCCTCCCTCATGTCCCCCTGAGACACGAAATATCGTTGTTTTGCATCATCTGAGGCATCTTTTCCAGAACACAATAGAGATATTTCTCGTCTCAGGGGGAGATGAAGGAAGGGAAACACGGTCATTCGAAAATACTACCGGGTTTCTACTGATACAAAGCTTAATGCTAATCGGTGAAGTATCCCTCCAAGTACAGTATTACTACAGTTGCAATCAAAATAATTAAACCCCTGTTGTAAATCAGGTTGATTGTCAAAATGTACAGACCTTACGCTGTTTGCAATGAACAAATCAAACAAAAGCAATTGAAATAGCTCAACTCAACGCATGCTTCAAATGGTTTTCCAAAATTTGACTGCAAATGCAACTGATCAAAGTTATCGGCTGGGACTCCCTGAATTTTAGAAGGGCCATACACTGGTTGATGTTTGTACATTATATCAGGCTGTCTTGCAGAAACGTCCTACCTTAATTAAAAGATTCTGTGGAAAAACAGTAGTCATCAGACCTTCTCACGTGTACTGCTCATAGGGTGAAGGCAGCTAAAATGGGCCACTTTTTGGTAAAAGGGCTTATAATACCATCAAATAAGCTATGCATGAGATCTACTGATATTTTTCTGCCCTGCCCGCCTAGAAAACTCAGACAAATCAAAACTCTTGTTACATGTCAACAAGTGTTTAAGCAACAATGCAAGATCAGTTATTGTGATTTGCTGTAAAGATATTAAGAGATATGACTCTACAACATTATTTGGAAATCAAAAATCGATTATCTCAAAATATTAGAATAAAGAATTTATAATGCTGAAATGTGGAGCTGAGAAGAGTTTCCTGAATCTTTAAGTACACACAACCACAATCATGAAGAAGACTGCTACTTGACAGTTGTCAAGAAGACACTCATTGACACCCTCCACGAGGAGGGTAAGCCGCAGAAGGTCATTGCTAAAAGGGCTTGTAGCCCATTTCCTGGACACCTCTGTGCGTGGGGGATCTTGATGCATTGACTCCTCAGTCCACTCCTTGTGAAGCTCCCCAAAGTTCTTGAATAATCCTTGCCATTCAATCCTCTCAAGGCTGCGGTCATTGCTGTTTTTTGCGCACCTTTTCCTGCCACACTTTTCCCTTCGAGACAGTTTTCCTTTTAGCAACTTTCTTTTCTCCTGCTTTTTCCCTTTGTCCACACAGTTGATGTGTTAGAAGCAGGAAAGATGGGCAAGCGTGAGGATATTAGTGACTTTGACAAAGGCCAAATTGTGATGGCTAGATGACTGGGTCCAAGCATCTCTTGTGGGAAGTTCTGCAGTGGTCAATACCTATTAAAAGTGGTCCAAGGAATGTGATTTCACAACAAGGTAATTGCCGGCCAAGGCACATAATGCCAGTGGAGAGCGAAGGCTGGGTTAGGGTTAGGGTGGCCCTAACCCTAACCCAAACCCTAGCTCAGATTGCTGAAAAGGTGAATGCTTGTAATGATAGAAATGTGTCAGAACACAATGCATTGCAGTTTGTTACATATGGGGCTGCTCTTTTCGCGGCAAAAGGGGGAACTACATAATATTAGGCACACGGTTATGATATTATGGCTGATTGGTTTATGTCACTATGTGTAATAAATTTAGAATACATGAAGGTCTCCCTTTTTGAATTTCAGTAAATTACAGAAAGAAATGAAAACTTTTCCACAAATTTATCAACTGTTAATTATTTTCTTAATTTGTGGGCTTCTTTATGTGTTTAATTCTATGTTTAAAACGTTTACAACAGGGCACAATCTTAAATAAGACCCCGGTATCAGCTTTCCCATATAAATACAGGTAAATATAACCTACATTTAGTGAAAGATGCTTTCCAGATCTTTCTAGAAGTATGCAACAATTCTATTTTTAATTGTCACCACATAATACAAATATATATATATATATATATACAGTGCCTTGCAAAAGTATTCGGCCCCTTTGAACTTTTTGACCTTTTGCCACATTTCAGGTTTCAAACATAAAGATATGAAACTGTATTTTTTTGTGAAGAATCAACAACAAGTGGAACACAATCATGAAGTGGAACAAAATTTATTGGATATTTCAAACTTTTTTAACAAATAAACAACTGAAAACTTGGGCGTGCATTTTTTAAGGGCCCCCTTAAGTTAATACTTTGTAGCTCTACCTTTTGCTGCGATTACAGCTGTAAGTCGCTTGGGGTATGTCTCTATCAGTTTTGCACATCGAGAGACTGAAATTTTTGCCCATTCCTCCTTGCAAAACAGCTCGAGCTCAGTGAGGTTGAATGGAGAGCGTTTCTGAACAGCAGTTTTCAGTTCTTTCCACAGAATCTCAATTGGATTCAGGTCTGGACTTTGACTTGGCCATTCTAACACCTGGATATGTTTATTTGTGAACCATTCCATTGTAGATTTTGCTTCATGTCTTGGATCATTGTCTTGTTGGGAGACAAATCTCTGCCCCAGTCTCAGGTCTTTTGCAGACTCCATCAGGTTCTTCCAGAATGGTCCTGTATTTGGCTCCATCCATCTTCCCATCAATTGTAGCCATCTTCCCTGTCCCTGCTGAAGAGAAGCAGGCCCAAACCATGATGCTGCCACCACCAAGTTTGACAGTGGGGATGGTGTGTTCAGGGTGATGAGCTGTGTTGCTTTTACACCAAACATAACGTTTTGCATTGATGCCAAAAGTTCGATTTTGGTTTCATCTGACCAGAGCACCTTCTTACACATGTTCGGTGTGTCTCCCAGTTGGCTTGTGGCAAACTTTAAACGACACTTTTTTATGGATATCTTTCAGAAATGGCTTACTTCTTGCCACTCTTCCATAAAGGCCAGATTTGTGCAGTATACGACTGATTGTTGTCCTATGGACAGACTCGCCCACCTCAGCAGTTCATCCAGAGTGATCATGGGCCTCTTGGCTGCATCTCTGGTCAGTCTTCTCCTTGTATGAGCTGAAGGTTTAGAGGGACGGCCGGGTCTTGGTAGATTTGCAGTGGTCTAATACTCCTTCCATTTCCATATTATCGCTTGCACAGTGCTCCTTGGGATGTTTAAAGCTTGGGAAATCTTTCTGTATCCAAATCCGGCTTTAAACTTCTCCACAACAGTATCTCGGACCTGCCTGGCGTGTTCCTTGTTCTTCATGATGCTCTCTGTGCTTTCAACGGACCTCTGAAACTATCACAGAGCAGGTCCATTTATACAGAGACTTGATTACACACAGGTGGATTCTATTTATCATCATTAGTCATTTAGGTCAACATTGGATCATTCAGAGATCCTCACTGAACTTCTGGAGAGAGTTTGCTGCACTAAAAGGAATAATTTTGCTCACCCAATTTGTTAGTTTTTTACTTGTTAAAAAAGTTTGACATATCCCAAAAACATTGTTCCACTTCATGAATGTGTCCCACTTGTTGTTGCTTCTTCACAAAATAATTACAGTTTTATATCTTTATGTTTGAAGCCTGAAATGTGGCAAAAGATTGAAATGTTCTAGGGGGCTGAATACTTTCGCAAGGCACTGTATAAATATATATATATAGTGTGTGTGTGTGTGTGTGTGTGTGTGTGTGTGTGTGTGTGTGTGTGTGTGTGTGTGTGTGTGTGTGTGTGTGTGTGTGTAGAGCATACATATAGCCACACAACAATAGCACATTGGCATTGAATCCTAAACAGACAGCCAACCAAGTGCAGATTAAAGTCAAGCACCGCATACGATCAACACATCAATTCAACCAAACACATCCTGAACAGGCGGTACAAACAGCCTGTGTCCGTGCCCGCCGGCTCTCGGAGCTAACTACTCTAGGAGGTTGGTTTGTGGACTAGACATCTTGCTCTTAGTATTCAGGGAGAGGACTCAGCTCATGGCC
>JACXGM010015388.1:0-21332 GCA_016801145.1 Umbra pygmaea | reverse complement strand
CGACTAGCGGTTTGAGCTCAAACAACGCTAAGAGAGAGCTACGAATGGTCCAGACCAACCTTACGAAAGTGTGACTTACAGAAGATATACTTAGCGTACGAACGTTTCGGGAACCGTGCCATTAGGTTAAGAGAGAGGTTAAGGAATAGGTTAAGAACTACTTAGCGATAAGAACGTTTTGGGGAACCGGGCCCAGTTCTGTTGGATTGTTTGGGGTCTAACAGATACAGATAGAGTGACACCCATTCAGATCTTGTGTGTATTTAAACTGTTTTATCACTGTTTTTCTAATACAGAAAATATAAATGTAGAGCATATTGGGTGAGTAGGCACCTTTCTCAAAATCTATTATTAATCCATAGCTAGATCTTTATTGCAAAACTCTCACACACAAAGGCATAGACGTGATGTTATGATCTTCTAGACCCTTGGTTTATTTGAAAGACCCATGACAAAAACTCTTAGATTCCCTAGAGCTTTGTTCTTGGATCTATGTACTGAATTGGGTCCAGTACTAGAGGACAACATGCCGAAACCATGACATCCTAATCCAAACACAGGTCCTCACCACTCTGGGTTTCCTGGCAACCAGCTGTTTCCAGCGGGAATTGGCAGACAGGTGTTTTATATAATTATATATAATCTTCAACTCAATCACTAAGGCTTGTCTTGATATAATCTAATTGTTAAATATCATCCTATAGGTCTGGTATATCGCAGCCGTCCCTGAGTGCTATAATGCCTGCCGTCTTGGAAGGAATTATTAATATAGGTAGTAGATACATCAGGTTTCCCTAAACTGTGCGAGAATAGGCCAAAATTGAAATGCAATTTGCAGCAATGTTCGGTTTCCCAAATTTAAACGGCGCAATTGACTGCACTCATATTGCCGTAAGTGCTCCATATGAAAACTAATTTGCTTATGTTAATAGAAAACATTTGCATTATGCAAGTCATTTGTGACTCTAAAATGACCCTCACAAACATTGTGGTATGCTGGTCTGGCTCAACACGATTCCTTTATCCTGACAAATAGCAGTTTGGGGAACTGACTACAGGCAGGCGCAGGACGTGATGGCTGGCTTATTGGTGAGTTAACATTTAGAAATGGTAACCATTGGTCTTGATGTTGACTATAATTATGTAATATATATAACCTGTAGGTGAATGTAGAGAACCCCTCAGACGCTGGCTCCTTACCCCATTTCTGAACCCACAGAGAAAATGCGCTACAACGAGGTCGTGGAGCGTGTCATCGGCCTCCTGAAATGCAGATGGTGATGTCTCAGGTGGCAGACTGCTTTACCAACCGGCAAAGGTGTGCTCTAGTATCAGGGTGTGTGATGTTCTTCACACTGTGGCACTCAGGACCAGTATCCATCTCCCTCCTGACCCCCCCCCAGCATTGTGACCGCGAACCACAGCCCCTGCCCGAGGCATATCAGCATGCGTGAGGATGTCATTCAGTGTTTGTAAGAAAGACAACAATCGAGTTTCATTTTTTAACAACATCTTTTAATAACTGACCAATGTCTTGCACTACTTGTCTCATCTGCTGTAGCTCATTTGAAATTATGTTGATGGCGTTTATTGTGTCTCGCTGTAGCTGAAGGACGGCGTCAGTGAGCACCCGACCACTTCCATTCGCACGAGGTGTACCGCTGATTGGACCCGAATGCTGTGCAACTGCCGGGGACCCCTCACAGTTGCTCTCCTTGCTGGGTACCTCCTGCCCACCCACCGCTCCAGACTCTGGAAGGACTGGAGAACAAACGATTTGATTAGCTGGTTTCAGCCCACACACGTTTTACAATAAAACTGTTTTACCTTGTTCCTCAGTGGTGTCAGTCGCATCCGTGTCTCCCCCCTTTTCTGACACAATCCCACACATGCTGGCCTCACCAATTATGGCAGCGATTTTGCCATCAATTGCTGATAGCTCAGGTGTGCTCGGGCCCCGACCGGTTGCAGCCACACTCTGGCGATGGGAGGACAGTTTCCTCTTTGCCTACTCCATCTTGAATAAATGAATGGGATTCTTTTTTTCACACAAATGAGTACATTAAACTAACCTTTTCAAATACACACGCAACAAATTAAGTATATGTCAGTAAAGGAGTAAAAAGATGCGGTATACCTACTTTACCTTCAGATCAGACCACTTTTTCTTGAGTTCTGCCACTGTGCGCTCTGTCCCACTGGCACAACTGACGGCAGTATTAATATACTGCCACTCACCCTGTTTTTTTATTGGTGATCCCGCTGCTGTGGCTACCAAATAATGTGCTATTTTTCGGGTCTCCACCTTGCCTACAACTATTTAAATGTCAGTTTCAGAGAAGTTGCGCTTTTTTGTTCTTTTCCCACCTGTCGCTATGACTCACCCTAACGAAAGAACAATGACATGCCAGGGTCATTAATATACTGGATCAGCATTCATGAGGTGCTTTGCGTTGAATATTTATGGTTAAAAATGGTCGTGTTCAGGGCGGGATAAAATGCTGATTCATGTACACACACTTGTGGGTAATCTGGGATTTATAAAGGGAACATTGTTGACAGGTGTGCGTACGCACGTTTTTATAAGTCAGATATTTTTGGGGCATACGCCTTTTTTGGCTTTTGAACACTTTTAGTAAGTATCCTATGTGACGGGTGTGTAACGGCTCCGAACGTACCCTTGCTAGCAGCCCGCACGGCAGTTCGCCTTTGCCCCATACCGGGCTCGAACCCGCGGCCATCTGCTTCGCAACACTCGCACAGCCCTGCTTGCAACGTACCAACCGAGTGAGCTATACAAAAGGTACCAATTATATAACTCTTTCGGCGACATTTCAAGCTTGCTGTGGAGTGAGTTTACGTACGTTCTTAACTCCATTACACCTACACACAGTTTTTTATAAATTAGACCCGATATGTTTTCTGTATACCAGGGAGCAAGTTTCTTGTTATGGATATGTTTAGTTTTTAGCGGTGTGACTGCATCCAGGGTGTTACACAGGGTTAGGTGTAAATCTCCAGTTTTCATCATTCACAGATGTGTTAACTCTAACATCATTTGGATGGTAGATTGAGTTTGGAAGGGCATCCAAGAACCTTTGGGTTGTCAAAGAACTTTGGATTCCAATGGGAGTAACTGATGTGACAGTAAATGTAATAAAATAGTGGTCTGAAATTCCTGGATTATGAGGGAAAACACTATAAGTCCACAAAATCTATTCCACGAGACAAAACATGGTGCAACGTGTGACTATGGCAGTGTGTAGATCCTGAGACGTGTTGGACACAACCCACTGAGTCAATTATTGCTTTAAAAGTATTTTGGAGACGGTCGTCTGAGTTCTTCATATGAATATTAAAATCAATTATTAAAATTTTATCTGCCATTACTAGTAGGCCAGATAAGAATTCGGGGAATTAATTAAGAAACACTGTGTATGGCCTAGATGGCCTGTAGATAGTATCTATGAAAAAAGTGATTGAGTAAGCTACATAGATTTCATGACTAGAACGAAAAAGACACAAACCCAGTTACTTTTTTCGGTGTAAGTTTAAGATCAGTGTCATAAATGATGGGAAACCACCGCCTTTCTGAGTATCGCCGGGGATATGGTCACCAGTGTAACCAGGAGGAGAGGCCTCATTAAAGGCAATTCATCAGGCTTAAGACAGGTTTCACAGGGGACAATCATATCAAGTTTATTGATTGAGTTTGAAGCAGGGGATTGAACATTTAATCATCCAATTTTTAGGTTAGAGTATTTTTTGTAATTGTAATAATTTTCATTCATGACAGAAATAGTGGAGGGCGTCATTTGTGAACACCACCTTGTTTAGCTTTACTCAACCTGGATCGAGGTACAGTCACAGCCTCAATGGGGAAAACTGAACTCACTTCACTGGCTATGCTAGCGGCAGACTCCACTGAGCTAGCAGACTGCGGCCTAACATGCACCTTATTTCATGGTGAGGCTATTGGAGTTACACTCCTGCCTATTTTGCTAGATAAAGAAGAGCACCATTCCAGCTAGGATGGAGTCTGTCACTCTTCTGAAGGTTAGGCTTGACTCTTTTTGTAGGCGAGTCCAAAAAAGACAGCCAGTTATCTCCTGTGAATACAGAGGGGCCTGTGACCATGAGAGGTTGTCTGGCCGCAAGGACAGTGCTGGGGAGTTAAAATAGTTACTACTATCAACACTGCCTGGTGGCTCAGATGCTTTATTATCCTTTTCTACGATGGAATAATCCTTTCCTGACAACTGCGTCTGAAGCAGAACCTCTAACGCAGCTATTTTATCAAGAAGGTGATTACAGCAACTGCAGTAAGACATGATACTGGCACTTCAGCTGGTCGTAGTAATTGAGAAACTCCTTATTGTGTCCAAAATAGCGTCCTGAGGTAAACTCATTTTCGAGGTTAAAACCCCAAGAGGAAGTAATGTCAGATGTATTGTTGTTGCACCAATTGAAATTGCAAGTATGCCAATTCCAATTCCATTTCATTATGAGGCGGAATTTGGATCAGTTTGTTCTGCCTGCACCTCGTCTTCCCCATTGTTTTCCTCCTCCAAGTGCGTTGTGGTGTTTGTTGGAGCATTCACCAGAGTGCAATTATTCATCCTCCTTTCCACCTTTACAGCTGTTGGGGTGCTCAGGACCTTGAAGGACCAATCTCGTTTGATTCCATTTTTACTTGTAGACACGGACCCGGACCTTGTCTTCTGATTTGGTCAGGGTTGGGGCATCATCTGCCACTGGCTTGTGGGTCTGTCTGACCTGTGAGTGCACACG
Organism: Umbra pygmaea; assembly: GCA_016801145.1. Lineage (NCBI taxonomy): Eukaryota > Metazoa > Chordata > Actinopteri > Esociformes > Umbridae > Umbra > Umbra pygmaea. The sequence continues at coordinate 16,541 of JACXGM010015388.1, read as the reverse complement.
TCTTACAGCACATATTAATCCTTTCTAGGAATCTTTAAACTCTCGTTCGAACCTTTCCAGATATTTAATATGAGAACTGTCATTGGCCTACCTGTCATTGGCCTACCTGTCGTTGGCCTACCTGTCATTATCAGATGAGGTGTCAGGCCTGTGCCTCAGTTCACTGAGTCTCTCATAGTCATCAATACCAAATGCGAAACAATATACCCAATACATACCTGTTCCCTATCATACCCTGGCCAAGATCTTTATGAAGTTGCCATTGGCAAATCTATAATGTTCCAGAGCTCTGGGAGTGGTACACAGATGCACATTTTTGGTTTGGTTGATGCCTAATGTGACACACATTCTCTGAATTTGGTCTGCTGTGAAATGTATGCCGTTGGCTGAGGGCAGTGTTGTGCATACTCTGAACCTCGAGAATACTTCCCTGGACAGATATTTCACCACTGTTTTTATGTTACAGTGCGTGGTAGCAAATGCTTCAATTAATCGAGAGAATCGATCATTTATCACTAGGCAATAACATTTATTTGCCTTTCGTCCAGTCATGTCAATGAATGTCAATTACAAGATGGGTAAACAATCACTAGATGGGTAAACGGTCCCTGTGAGATGACATGGCCCCAAGAACTAGCTGAGTTCCTTTGATGTTGTGCTGTTTGCATGTCTGGCACTAGAAAATTAGAATTTGACAATGTTCTGTACAATTTGGAATAAACCAACCAATGTGCACAATGGAGACAGTTTCTTACTAGGCTGGGAAAGAAAGACTCCTTATGTTGTTTTACAGTAACTGAGAGAATGAATTGTGAAAAGATGATAAAAGAATCCTCCACTATGTTCTGTCCTACCTCAGTACAAAGATGGTTTGCTTCAGGCACATAGAGTAACTGGAAAAAATTTTCACTCAAAATAAAGTTCCAAATATGAAAGTAATAATCAGATTAATAAAACATTACTGAGTAAATGAATATTTGGTTTCACTTTATTTGGATAATCAAAGTGAGTATCTGTAGATCTAGTAAAGTGCCTTGCATAAGTATAAACCCGCCCTTTGAAATTTCAACATTTTGTAATTTGACAACCTGGAATGAAATAGGACTGTATTGGAATTTGTGGGAGGTAAATGCTTATGTAACCAACAAATGTCTGTTTTTAATTTTTCTATTTAACATTTGTGTCACAATAAAAAATATTTTGTATTGTCAAAATGTTCGGTATGTTGTGAAGAACAAATGGTAAAAACCCTATTTCATTCCAGGATTGTATTGAGATTTGTGGAAAATATGGAAACGTCCAGTGGAGGGTGAGTACATATGTAAGGCACTGTAATAGCCAAGTTAATGTAAAGGCTGCAAAACCATCTCTAAAGAGCTGGTTGGTCCTGTGAGCAATGGTGCCAATATTAAGACGTTTAGTCCCCATGACACTTTAGCCAACATCCCGCAAGTGGAGGGTTGACCCAATAATGAAGAATAATAGTTGGTGATGTGTGGTGAGCGTTCTGGCGCAAAATGGCAGCCGTGCATCACCCAAGCAGGTGCTACACATTAGTGGTGGATGAGGTGGGCTTTCCTCCTAAATATGTAAAAGTGCTTTGGGTGCATTGATTAGTAATAAATATATAATGAATACAGCAATGGTATGTTGTGTTAAGAAAATATTGATGTGTGAAGTTAGAAGTCAATTGACAATTTGAACAAGCCTACTCACCATCACTGTGAGCAAGCTGGCATCTGTAAGAGAGCTGCCTGACGAGAAAGTCAATTCATTAATTCCCCTGATTTGGGAACATAGACAAATTATAGATGTTTGTCATTGTTCTCCTTTAAACACTTTCAAGTTGCACCATCCTTCACTCTGTCTGATTCCTTTGTAGAAGACTTAGGAAGACCCCACTGATGTTTTGGGGTTGATTTGCGGTCTGTGGCACTGGGTGCCTTGAATCTGTGCATGTCAGTGATGTTTTGTGCAGGCTCAGTGATGTTTTGTGGTTGATTTGCTGCTTGTGGCACTGGGTGCCTTGAATCTGTGCAGGTCATTATGAAATCAGAAGACTATCGAGGGATTTTAGAGAAAAATGTACAGAAAGCTGTGTCTCAGTTGCAGTCATGGTCCTCCAGGAAGACAATGACCTGAGAATGGATGAGAAGAAAACATTGTACCATTCTGAAGTGAACTTCTATGATTCCTGATCTAAATCCCATTGAACATCTGTGGAAAGAGCTGAAAGTTGCATTTGGCAAAAGGCACCCACCAAACCTGAAAGAACTGTAGTGATTTTTCTCAAGAAGAGTGGGCCAAACTACCAGTCGAGAAGTGTAGAAATCTCATTTAGAGCTACAGACCATCCTTGATTGCAGCAATCATCTTCAAAGGCTGAGCAAAGCAATATTACTAATTAAAGTAATACGTTTTTACATCATAAATTAAAAGCAAAGTTTCTGTTCTATTGAATGTGAAAAAGAATTGTGAGTACCAAATACTTCTCTCAATTTTTATTTAGTTTTTTTACTTCAATGGTATATCAATACTTCTGGCCAAATCCGTAGGTGAAAACTTTGGCAATCGCCTTACAATCTATGAGCGGTTGCCAAATGCTTGAGGGTCCAACAATAATAAATAAGACTGTGGAATCCACGGAGCCTGTGCTTCAGCCACTGCTACTCTACCAACAGCTCCCAGTGTGGAGGCCCTCAAGACCCTACAAGGGTTCAAACAGCAGCGGGTCTCATTTAAACAAGCGTAGGAAAAATCGAAAATAAATAATGCCCCTGGCGCTCCCCTTTAATGTATTAAATTAAATGGGGTCCCTCAAGAGAACTCCGGCACACTTGGATAAAAAGAGAAGATATCGCCCGGAGATGAATACGGTGAATGGGCTCATTCTGAAGATCATGATTGGAAATCCACCTCAACAGGTTCTTTCTTAATTAAACTTCCCTTCATCTGACTCTGTCGCATTCGAAGGAAAATTGGGAGAGGCATATTCAAAAGCGGTGAAAAACTTTCTATGATATTGCATTTTGTTTACAGAGTCATTGAGAAACACGTAGCTAGAGCCTGTCATCTTCTCCATTGTAAATGTGTAAGGGAATGTGAGCCTATATTAACTATATATAACATTCCCCACCCATTCATAGTCAATTATCAGATGGAATGAAAAGAAACCACCAGCCTTCAACAGCGGGTATGATAATTAGCTGACAGCCATCACCACATCCATAATAGCAGTATGATACATTCATATGGTAACATTCTTCACTTGTTCCCTCAAGACAAATGTGTGCGTTTAAAGTAATCAACCCGAGGACAGCTGGAAAAATGATGAAATACAATATGTTGAAAAAGTACACCTGAAAGCATAACATAGTCAATGTGGGCTCGGCTAAATGGGAGACAATATTCATTTTTCGTAATTATCAAAAATGTGTCTGGTAAGAATTAATTTCGCATCCCTTTGTACCTTACACTAATTTTCCCTCCAGTCCCATTGTGTTTCAAAGCCCTACAGAATTTGCTATCTATTAAAATGAATCTCTCATTACATCGCCTACATCCATCCGTTGCTACTTAGTTTTTTTCCATAACAAATCAACTTAATCAAGCTCATTAAGTGTCATTATTAGCCATTTATTGTTATCTTTCCCAATGCACTCCTGACAGGCATGCCCCGCCCACCCCTGTCCCCATGACACCAGGGTCCTCACTTGTACCCAGCACCTCACACACGCCACCTCACACGCCGCCTGCCACCGCATAAGCTTCTAATTGGCCTTCATTGTGTTGCTCTTTCATCAGAGAAAAGAAATTTGACATGGCTCAACTCAGGAAGTTTTACATCTACTTCACACCGAAACAAGCACACTGTTCACTACTTCCATACGTGACGACTTCCTGTGGAAAAAAATAAATAATAAAATTACAACACCATGGCTTTATTCTAAATCCCGCAGAATCCCTCACTAAAGGTGAAATAGAAAACATGCATAGTTGCCCCAGGGGCAAGTATGAGTTATATGTTCCTTTTGTGCTTTTGGAGTGAGTGACAAACAAAGTGGTGTTTTTTAAATACTACATGTGCAATGTCTTTCCACAGCTGTCACTCTGATAGATAGAGGCTGTGAATTCCACTGCAGCATCGTGACGGGACCTAGCCACAACAGCCCTGCAGGACTCAAGAGCGTGCACGTGGAGCAGCCTGGGGGTGGCAGGAAGTGGGAGGTGACATTTGTCCCATTGCAAGGAATTATTTAGTTTGTCTCCAGGAGACACTTGGTTTCACCGGGGTGCTCGTCCCTCATTCGTAATAGATGCTAATCTGTTCAGGCCTGACTGATGACAGAGCTGTGTGTCCTTCACAGAATTAGTCCTTAGATTTATCAAAGGGCTCAAACTGCCTGCTAATTAGGCTCATTTCCCCCATCATGAATTATTTATTTGAATTGTTACTGATTTCACTGGGTGGAAGTTTACAAACTCTTTCTGCTTCTGATTTCCCTGTGATATGGCATGGGAAAAAGCTATTGGTGGGATTTTAAAACCAAGAGAACCTGTCTTAATATTCCCACAAAACACTGCTGGTGTTTAAAATGTGTCTAAATATGACAAGGTTATCCCTAACCTTATGATTTACATTACCATCCAATACATTTTTACAAGATTAATATATGAACTGCAAAACAACACGGCTATTTCATGTGGAGATTCAACACTGTAGAGGTTTATATATTATTCTTGTATTCTTAGTTCCAGTCCTCTTTTCACCACATGTACTCCCTAATTACATCTACTTAAGCAATTTTGTGCCTAGAAAAAAGTGTTGTCCTTAATTGCATTACTATCTGGAAGGCAGAAATATGCAGAGCGAAACAACGTATAGCAACGTGAGGGAATTGCTAATTACACTGATATTTCCTTGGCATTACTAAATAGCACAGCCAGACCAAAACAGATAGCAGCATGCTGAAGAGTTTGGGCTCCATATATTTCCTGTCAACAAATGAAAGTAAGACTAACACAGATGTAGAGACAAACATCTCGTGCAGCTAATTGCCTCAGGCTAGCAGATAGATATGCGGGCCGTTAACCAGAGCGATGCCAGTTCAATTCCCGGGTTTGGTGGGACAAATCTGTCAGGAAGTGAGCTGGCTGGTTTGCTAGTATCAAATCCTAACTACCACTACCTGCCACTGTGCCCTTCAGCAAGGCACTTAATTACCCACAATTGCATCATAGCCACCCAGTGCTGCAGTCCCCTCCTCCATTTAACTGCATGTCTGTTGAAGGATTTGGGATATAGAGGAAGTCAAATTTTGGTTGGACCTCGAGTACAATTTATGAACTATGTTATTTTAATATAAAAAATGTGTAATCAGAAGAGTATCAGCTGCAGTTTTAGTCATAATCCTTCATTCCTGCAGGCGATATGGAATTCGTGAGGTCATGTTCAGTCACTATTGTCATATCATGTAAACATCAAAGATGAAAGAATCACATAAGTCTTAAGCTATCAAAGGATTACTATGGCACCATAAGATGCAACAAATTGAAATATTCATGAGCTTGTACAGTACTACCCTTCAAAAGCTTATATTTACAAATCATTCCAATAGAAATGTGCTCCAGAACACTAGCATTTTCTCTCCCAGCAAGGGCCAGTGCATAATAAGAATCAGTTCACAATTTCAAAGTTTAATCAGACTTTCAACGCTGCCGCGCGAGTGTCTTAAACAGAGGCCTTGCTCTCCACAATAACACTTAAAACTGTTCTTTTGTGTGGCTTTTTCCACATGAACAATAGCAAATTATGTCGGGGTAAAAAATCTTTTATAATGAATCCTGCATTTGCTGATTGCAAATAATTGCGTTAAGCGGCTTATTTTCCTTGGGTGGCTGAGGGTGACTCTGGTGTAACTAATATAAGATGTGATCCCTCACCCGCGCTGATGAGGCCTATTCACAGCCCAACTGACCTGTGCACCCTCCCTGCTCCACACACTTCACTGTGATGAGGAGTGTGTTTGGCTAAGTTTTCAAACGAGGTGCCATTATACCCGAGCGACCCCCCCCTTCTCCTTGTCAAACCCTCACTCATACCTGGAGCTGGCTCTGGAGAGTGCTGTAAAGAAATGATCAGACTCTCTAGGCCCTGGCCTTCAGCGAGCAGGACGTTGACACTTGTACACTCACTGGAGGGTCGGCCCAACTACAGCACTGGAGGGGAGACGGTCACTCACATAGGTTAGTCCATGTTTATGGTCATATGTAATATTAATACAGATAAGTAGCCTACATACACGACATTTAACGTTGTCAAAAATATGTCCTCGCTCAGCGGCCACTTCATTAGGGACGCATGTGCAACTGCGCTTTAACGCAATCAGCCAATCACGTGACAGCAGGTCAATGCATTTAGGCATGTAGACATGGTTAGGACAATCTGCTGATGTTCAAAAGTAGAATCAGAATGGGGAAGAAAGGTGATTTAAGTGACTTTGAATGTGATCTGGTTTCTGGTGCCAGAAAGTGCTGATCTACTAGGAATTTCATTGCACAAACGTCTCTAGGGATTACAGAGGATGGTCTGAAAAAGAGAAAATGTCCAGTGAGCGGCAGTTCTCTGGGTGAAGATGCCTAGTTGATGGCAGAGGTCAGAGGAGAATGGCCAGACTGGTTCAGCTGATAGAAAGGCAACAGTAACTCAAATAACCCCTCTCTACAACCAAGGTCTACATAAAAACATCTCTGAACACACAAAACATCAAACCTTGTAGCAGATGGGCTACAGCAGAAGACCACACCAGGTGCCACTTCTGTCAGCTAAAAATAGGAAACTGAGGCTTCAATTTGCACGGGTCCCCCAAATTGGACAATAGAGGATTGGAAATATGTTACTTGGTCTGATATGTCTTGATTTTGCTTGCAAAATTGAGATGGTAGGGTCAAAATCTGGCACGAACAACATGCAAGCATGGATCCATACCTTGAATCAACGGTTCAGGCTGGTGGTAGTGGTGTGGGGGATATCTTCTTGGCACAATGTGGGCCCCTTAGTTCCAATTGAGCATAATTTAAATGCCACAGCCTATACCTGAGTATTGTTGATGACCATGCCCATTCCTTTATGACCCCAGGGTACCCATCTTCTAATGGCTACTTCCAGAAGAATAACACCCCATGTCACAAAGCTTACCAGTTCATCCTCTCAAACTAGTTTCCTGAACATGACAAGTGAGTTCACTGTACTCAAATGGCCTCCACAGTCACAATATCTCAATCCAATCAAGCACATTTGGGATGAAGTGGAATGGGAGATTCGCATTATAAATGTGCAGTCGACAAATATGCAGCAACTGTGTGACGCAATAATGTCAATATGGACCAAACTCTCTAAGGAATAATTCCAGCAACTTGTTGAATCTATGCCATGAAGAATCAAAGCAGTTCTGATGGCAAAAGGGGTACTAGCAAGGTGTACCTAATGAATTGGCCAGTGAATGTATATCATGCTGGAATGTGGTGTAGTGGTTTAAGCTCCTATTAAATTCTTCACGTGTAGGTCAACGGGCTGGTCTGGTTGCTGAGCAAAGCATTCACGCACCCAGCTCGAGACATCTTGAAGGACATTCTATGACACACCCACAAACGCGCGATTGCCATCTCGACAATAATACAACCAGTATGGAAATGATTTTGTCTCATTTCAAGCTTTTCTCGAGAGGTCTCGAATATGTGGGTGAAAGCTATCAGAATATAAACGCACCTTTAAAGTAAGTACAGGTTCATCCCATGGAGAAACATAGGGTGAAGTGCCTTGCTCAAATGCATAACCATATTGTGCCGACTAAGGAATCAAACTGGCAACCTTCTGATTGCAAGTCCGACTCCCTAACCACTGAGCCACCTGATGTCCCTCTTTAAAATTAAAATAAGTTCTTGTTCAGCCTGGATTCATAACAAATGTGAATAACATAATACATGATATCCAGCACATGGTCACTATAATTATTGACCACAAACTAATGATGAAAAATTCTGTCGTCATGGATTGTATTACCTACATAGCAGAATCTTTATTGTTTTCCTTGTTTACTGTGGTCCTTTCAATTCTCTTATATACTGTAAAGCCTGTGCTTGTTCGCTGTTGAATCAACTTTATACATGTCAGCTACAATAACAAAATAAATAACTCCACACAGATTCAGAAGGGGTGACAAGTAATTAGCTAGTCTTAAATAGCTCAAAAACAAAAACTATTGTCTTTGGAACTAACCACTTTCCCAACCCAAAACCCAACCTAATTCTAGTATTGAATAATGTAGAGGTTAAGGACAGAGGAAACCAAACCGCTTGATGTCAGCCTAGATTGCACGCTGACATATTCAAAACAAATTTTATTACTACTGTTACTGATATGGGGAGAAATCTATTCATGATAAAGCATTGTTCTGCTTTGTTGGCAAACAAATCTATCAAGTCACACAGGCCTACTTTCACTCCTTGATTACTGCCCAGTTACACGGTCTTCACAAATACGGACACAGGGAAATTGCATTTGGCCTACAACAAGAGCTTTACCTCAGGTCCTTGTACAAGGCAGAATAAATATCAACTACATACTGTATGTCAAAATCTCCTGACTGAAAGTGGAGCATTACCTCTGGTCTTTTTGAAAAGGATTACAGTGTTGAAAGAACCAAACTGTCTATTCAGTCAGACAGCATACAGCTCACACAGTGATACATAACCACAAGAAATGTGACTATAGTTCTCTTCACAATTCCCAAATTAGGCTAGGACGTGCAACCCTTATATTTAACACATAAGCATGATAATAGACTTTCTAGGTCTTTGCATGGGCCCATCAACATAACTATGGTGGTTATATACTAGGTGTCAACAGTAAGACATGTCATGCACTGATAATTGGCAAAAGATGCATAGTAGGGCCAAAACAATCCTCTGAGAATGAACGAATGGACAGACAGTTTCATTTTCTTGCCTCATATGCATCATTGAATCGCATTTTCATATGCCTTTAGTGTACAGCAAACACAGCAAATCTGACTTATAGAGGGCACTATACTTTAGGCAAATTTTGGTAAATGTACAAGACTGAATTACTTTGAGGTTCCTATTTTTAAAAAAGCATTTGGTCATTTGACTGTGGAAGCAATGGAAGTACTTTGTTTTAAAATGAAATTGCCTCCGAACCATTTTGAACCACTCTTTTTTAGTTGATTTGAATTTCATTGAGATTCCATACAATGAATAGCTATTTGTGTAATAATAATAGGACAATGTATTGTAATTGTCCACTGTAAGGGCTCATAGTCATATGCATCAGAGCTGCATGTATCAAATCTCCAAAAGCAGCCATGATTATTTAGCTTCAATGATGCCCATCTAGATGATCATTTTGTTATTATTTCAGTGGCAAGAAGGAACACGGGAATAGAGCCGTGCTGAGGAACAATGTCTTGTGGTGAGGACAGCTGGCCAGTTGCATCATTTAGAGAGTTCACCTGTCATGATATGTTGATGTTTGTTTTTTACTCTTTAATGTTTTTGTTGGGGGGGATTAAAATTGTACAAATATATTGATATATTGCAGGACACAGTATCTTTACTGTTTGTTTATTCTGTTGAAATCTTTATATATACAAAAAAAGTTAATAATAATAATATGACTGACTGACAATGGCCAAGTTGTGATGGCTAGATGACTGGGTCACAGCATTTCCAAAACTGCAGCTCTTGTGGGAGGTTCCCAGTCTGCAGAGTTCAGTACCTATCAAAAGTGGCCAAGGCTCATTGATGCACATGTGGAGCAATGGTGTGTGGTCTGATCCAACAGAGGAGCTACTGTAGCTCAAATTGCTGAAAAGGTTGATGCTGGTTCTGATAGAAAGGTGTCAGAACACACAGTGCATCACAGTTTGTTGATATTTTGGCAGAAAAAGGGGCACCTACACAATATTAGGCAGGTGGTCATAATGTTATTATTGTTTATTGGTGTGTCTGTGTAAACTTAACAGCAAAAAGGTATTGTCAGGAAACAAGACTGAAAAACTAAACTAATCTCCAAAGAGTGTGGATACTAGGGGTCGACCGATTTATCGCTGCACAGATTAATCGGCCGATCTTTTGGCATTTTTTACATAATCGGCATCGGCCAATATAAAGCCGATTAATAAGCAGGGGCATCTTGCGGGCAGCTTGGTCACCAGGCCCTGGTGTTGTTGTTGTGGAACACGTGTACGATGCACGCTGCTCCTAGAGTCAATTATCAGCAGAGTGAGCAGACCTCATCCAGTGACTAAGGAGAACAGTAAGGATTAAATTCTCATAAATCCTATTTAATGAAAAAACCTATGACATGTTACTGCCAACTTCGAGAAAAAAAATGAAATGGCGACATGACGTTTGGCTACTATTGATAGCTGTCTTTCACAATAATTAAGCTAGAATTTTTCAATCACAGACAGTGGATCTGAGACTTTTATTATTTGTTCCGTTTGTGTGTCTATATTTGAGAGGGTTGTCAACTCAATGTAGAGAATTAAGTTGTAGTTAAAAGAGACCACTGCACCATAGGCTACTGAAGGACTGGCTTTGCTTTGCTAGCGTCGTTGCTAGGGTTGGTAACAGTCTATGGTTGGTACAGAGTAGACCCGCTGCTAATATGGCACCTGTGCCTTAACTACCCGTATCTACCGGACCAAATAGCAACGCGGATTTCTCTGCTTCATTTTGGTGCCACTGATATGCCTGCGTTGCTCTCTGATGCTCCGAAAACGAATGTTAGAATAACAGAAAAATCGCAGCATGTGACGCTAGTTAACATTACACTCGTCAGCAGCTAACGTTAGCCTTGGTAAGTTTGTAGCTAGCAGGAAAGGGGATAAATTAAAATCAGTTGCATATAATCACTTGTTAGCTTCACGTGTTTAATATTAGTCTAGAATAGAGTTTGGCAACCGACGTCACTGCGCAGTGCATTCTGGGACGTAAACAAGAGGCCGTCGCCATATTGTGAGGTCACAATAATAGTGTTGAAAACAATGTTGAAACGTTGATTAAAAGAACAAAATGTACTATACAGAGACAAACTTCTACCGGATGCAAGAACGTTACCTGGAAAAGGTGCCTGCAAGAGAATGTACTCGAGTCCGACGATTTACCTCCGACATTTCAGTTAGTCTGTGTGAGGGCATACACAATGTCTTATTGGGGAGGGGGGATTTTATGATTAATATGTTATCAGGGACCCCCAAGCTCCCAGAAAATGGGGTTGAATGTCCCCCCCAAAATAAAAATGGATGCCATAGAGGGTTAGTTTGATTTCATACATTTTATTTACATGCCATTTATTACAGTGCACTCATGAACAATGTCTGTATTACAGCTCCCACATAAACAATAACTGTAGATCTGGCTACTTTGATTTTTTGAGTAAAAATGTCAGTGTTAAATCAACACCCTAAGTGTTTAATTAACACCTCAGTGTGTATGTAGGTCCACTGGACCTATATAAACACAGAGAGTGTTCATTTACACTACCGTTTTTGCTGTGTAGTCCTTGAGGCGGCGCCACACTTCTTTGAAAAGAACTGGGGCAAATGCCAGCTCACCACACACTTGCCAATGGCTCTGATACTTGTGCCCACTGCTCTTTCCATCTACTGTTGTTCTGTATGTACACAGGTTTTGCACTCACAGACGTTGAATGAGCCTCCTCTAAAGCCCTGGGTCATTGTGAGTAGCCCTGGGAAGATGGAGTGTATCCATTGTACCTGCATGGCAGGGATAGTTGAGACCTGTACTCATGTAGATGCTCTCTTGTTTAAGGTGAAGGCAACACAATTTGTGGCACAAAGACGGTCACTGATGTGTCAGCATACTGGGTTTTGCCCAGTAACTTCAGCAAGATCCATCTAGAAGTAGGATATAGGATCAACTACACCTCCTCAGTTGCACAAAGGAATACATTAGAACAGCAAATAAATACCCCCATATCCCTCTTCTTCTGCATCTCCTTGGACTCCATCTCTCTCATCTTCATTCATGTTGTTTGGTTCATTTTTGGCCTCCCTCAGATTCTCTCAAATTATGTCTATGTTGTCTGTGCCCATGCCGATCTGATACTGTGGCTGTGACTTCCGGGTTAGCCTTGGTGCAGGTTTGGAGCCCAGTCTGGATGAGACTTGTCCATCTCATATGCTGGTTCACCTTTGTGGAGACAAAAGTATACATATTTAAACAAATTATTGGCAAACAATAGTGGGTGCTCATTTTAATTCATTGCAATAATCATTGTTAATTCATTATAAAGCTAGTGAATTGTAACCAAATGCAATTGAATTGTGTGTAAAGAAACATTACCAGTAACAAATAGGTTGTACACACAATTTGATTGAATGTATTTTCAGTGTCTCACGTTTCAGTTCCAATTGAACTCATGTGGCAAACATACTTAGAAGTTTTATAAAGAATTTCTCGTGCTTCTTCAATTACAGTGATCAAAATAGCTGAGTGCTTTGTTTTGATCACATTAATTGATTCAGCACACTTTATTTGAACTAGCCCCACTTGGTCACTTTGCCGCAGTTGACAGAATAGTGCTAAGTTAGAAAATGCAGAGGAACCTATGACTACTACTCTCGGGAAAACAACACAAGAGAACACAATCATTTGCTAAGTGAAGTACACTTACTGTACCTGAATGAAAATGCCTGTGTGGCAAAGTGTAGAGGATGAATGGGTGGGAGCGCACCTTATTGGCCCGCTCAACACCCAGACTCTAAAAAGACACCGACAACGCCACACAGGGAATTTCACCCTGAGAATAAAATTTGGCTAGCTCAATAACTAAACCACAAATACAGAAAGCACACAGGTTTATGCAGGAAGCCAGAGACGTAGTTCCGTTAGTAGAAAATTATTTTATTAATACAATTACCTTCAATTATGAAATACCATTAAAATACTATTAAAATACCATTCATAAGGCAGGATAAGAGCACTGGGGAGGCGAGAAACAGCGCTGAGGCCTTACCATTGGGGGGGAGGTATGGAGTCAATGGATGTGGGATCTCAGGAAGGGGTCACCCCAATCACACGTGAACACTCGCACACACACTGTGAGAACTCAAAATGAACCTATAAGGGAGAAAACACAGCAAACGGGAGAGAACCACCAACACCAGAGACACCAACACCACCACCTTTGGCACTCAGCAACTGTAGGAAAAAGAACATTCAATTATTGGGAGAAAATAACTTGAGAAACAAACAAATTAAACAAAACTTCCTATTAAAGTAAATCTAAGCACTTGAAAATTAATAATAGCTGTCAAGAGCCAGACAAAATAAACCATAAAGTTAACAGAAATGAAGTTCTTCTTAGACTTAAATAAAAGAACAGAAATTAACCAACAAAATCAGCTATTCCAAATATCCATACACAATGCTATGAATGGAAATATCAAGCCAAAGACAAAGCTGTCGCCTGTGTCACCACAACCGTCGGTCCATTTCACATAGCTCTGAACGGAGGAGTTCAAATAATTAATCAGTTGAGACAAAACAGCAGCGTGGTAGTGGAGGGGCTAGTGTAGACACCAGTGAAGCAATTTGCAAACCCTGGCATACACAAAAGAAACCCAAGTCAAAAACAATTCATAATTAAATAATATATAAAATGCCAGACGGCATACATACCAATCAGGGAGCGTCGCATCAATACACCAACCTCGCCGAAATGCCGATAGTACAGCTACACAGGGTCTATAATAGAACGGCCAGCTGCTTAAACATTCCGGTCAAGAGAATATCGAAGGGAAATAGAGTTGCACAACCTACCAGCAGCAAGACTCAACACGATCCGGTTACAGGAATCGGGTTTGTGACAGGGAGACACTGCAAGAGACAACGCATGCTATAATGCCCATCCTAACACAAAAGAGTCTTAAGTGAAACGCACTAACAATAATGCATTACCTGTCGAAGTCCCCTAACCACGCAATGCAAGCAAGAAGACCTCAAAGCAGAAATGTGGCATTGACGACAAACAGCTGAGTGTCAAAGCGACAAACCCCCCTATATAACATACAATTACTTCCGGATTGATCAAAAAGCGAGTGCAATTAAAAGCATAGCAACCAATCAACCTGCTACACCTGGAACACTTTCAATGAACTTGGGATGTCTGCAAAGAGTATGTCAGTGCGTCTTCGGATATCCAGGCCATCCGTCTTCGCTTGGATACATCGGACACATAACTCCATTCTGTTTCCAGGCCGGAAAACAGTAAAAAATAAAGTCCGTTTTCTATCTTTAAGCCCTGTCAAACGTGTGAACGGACATTACATTCAACAACACAACAGGGTCTTCCATGACTAACATATCCTCGGGGTGTTACAACAATGACAAGTGGCCTCACAAAATGGCGATTTTTCCCATCAGCTAGAGCCGTGACGTCACGTCAGTGGGTTCACTGCTTTCATTCCGACAGAACCATGTTTTTATCAGCCAAAACTTTTATCTGTTCTGTTTTCCTCAAGGCTTTAGGGAAAAAACTGCTGAACAAGGGTTAACTAGCTATATTGCGTTGCATATGATGAATAAGGGGTGATTTATAATTATTCATCAGATCAGCCAACAGATCAAAATCGGTTACTGGCACCAAACGAGTGCTGATTTAATATGTCCATTCAACAATGCACAGTCATTGTTGCGCACATATAACGTGTCAAAATACGATGCCTATTCAAAACGATACACAGAAGACAGTTTTTTTTACTTCCACATTTAATCAAAAGGCATTCATGTTAGCAGGGAATATATGTCGCTAGTGTTCTCAAACGTTGTTTTCAAAGTAGCCTATTTCTGATGTTGAGTCAGACGGTGGCGAAAAGAGAATTTAAAAGACATTTGGCTTTTCCAACTCCTTGCGCAAGAGAATAGTTCTGTAGTTAATAAAAGGAACACTATCAAAATGCACAGATTAAATGTTTTTTGAGGCAAAACCCAAGGGATTGATTTAGAAAACAGATTTAATAGGCTAAGTTGTATCAAATACAATCGTACTTTGCCTACTATGTGTTTTGCCATTTGTTTTGCATTTTGTTTGAACAAATTTAAATAATTTGATATATTTGAGAGTTGAAACTATTTTGTGTATTATATTAAGAATTAGCCTATATTAGAAGTTAGTTTTTTCAGTATTTTTTAAATGTCATTATTTATCCACAAAAAATAATAATAATCGGTTGATTAATCGGTATTGGCTTTTTTGGTCTTCCAATAATCGGTATCGGCCTTGAAAAATCATAATTGGTCGACCTCTAGTGGATACTTTTACATTTTCTGTGGGAATTTATTGCTTCTTTAATTATGATTTCCAGATTATTTAAGTTATCTTAGTTCAGCGTTTCCAGAACACCCTGATGCCTCCAATGGTTGTCAAACACTGGGCCAGAACCACGAGCCAGCAGAGGTGATTCTTTACCAAACAGTGCTTGCAGAAAAATGAGTCCCCCTACATTACAAACGTTTTGCCATTGATCTTCTAAAGGCCACAGTCATGATCACATGTAACCAACAGAGAACAACAGAGACCAAATAACAACCTGCAGCCCAATAACCTCTCCCAACACCCAGTGTGGTTTTTCTAGCAGACCGACAGCAATGACAACCGAAATGTGGCATCCATACAATGGAATCAGGGAGGCCCTGGTAGATGGAATGAAATTAACCCCAAGAATGCTCCACCAACAAACCTCTGGCAAAGGAACTACAGATTATACCTCGACCCAGATTCTGACCCAGATTCTGACCCATACACGCCTCTTCACAACATTCCAACGCTGGTGCAGGTACTGCTTCCTGAAGTACTTATCTTCCTTTAAGTATATCTTCCTAAAACACTTCATAATTAGGTGACCCAGGAATCTCTGGCCTATTAACCTTTGACCGAGAATCTTCAGAATATGGTAAATGAGCCCAGGACCTCCTAGCCATGAAAACATGTGGGTGGAAGCTTTCCTGGAGTTGTGTGATAGGCACCTGATTGCTGGGGACTCTCCAGGTATAGCAATATGGGAGGACTGTCTGTCAAGGACATTTGCAGAACAACAATGTATGAATATGAGCCTTACTCTAAGGTTTAATATGGCTTAACGTTTTATACAGGGGTGATTCTAGGATCTGACCTTTGGGGGAGCTCAGCCCCTAGTGAGCATTTGATAGCAGTTAAGCTGCTTTTTTTATCAAGACTTCTAGTGAGTTTTGGGGAAAGAAATAGAAAGATTGAGACATACAATTATGACAAACTATCAACAGATTCAAGGCATCTAAAAAAAAGAGATGGCAACTACAAACCATGATTATTGCAGTAAATACCTTTGGGCCACTTTCTCATCTGGTTCTTCCAGGTCCCTCTCTTTGTCCTCTCTCTCTTCATCCTGCTCTCTCTCTCCGTCCTGCTCTCTCTCTTCATCCTGCTCTCTCTCTCCATCCTGCTCTCTCTCTCC
>JACXGM010015387.1:0-21332 GCA_016801145.1 Umbra pygmaea | reverse complement strand
GAAGATTTCATTTTTCAGCACGACCTGGCACCTGCTCACAGTTCCAAAACCACTGGTAAATGGTTTACTGACCATGGTATTACTGTGCTCAATTGGCCTGCCAACTCTCCTGACCTGAACCCCATAGAGAATCTGTGGGATATTGTGAAGAGGAAGTTGAGAGACGCAAGACCCAACACTCTGGATGAGCTTAAGGCCGATATCGAAGCATCCTGGGTCTCCATCACACCTCAGCAGTGCCACAGGCTGATTGCCTCCATGTCATGCCGCATTGAAGCAGTCATTTCTGCAAAAGGATTCCCGACCAAGTATTGAGTGCATAACTGAACATAATTATTTGAAGGTTGACTTTTTCTTTTTTTGTATTACAAAACACTTCTTTTATTGGTCAGATGAAATATGCTAATTCTTTGAGATAAGAATTTTGGGTTTTCATGAGCTGTATGCCAAAATCATCAGTATTAAAACAATAAATGACCTGAAATATTTCAGTTGGTGTGCAATGAATCTAAAATATATGAAAGTTAAATTTTTATCATTACATTATGGAAAATAATTAACTTTATCACAATATGCTAATTTCTTGAGAAGGACCTGTATATACAAAATAAAAACAGACATTGCAGATATTGAAATTAAACAATAGAAGTGTACTGAATGTACACAAGTGATATCTACATTTAAAGAGTTAGGTCAATTGGTATGAAAGTGACATGGCAATAACAGGGTAACATTAAACAGCTGAGTAAAACAGTGCAAATGGATATTGGGAAAATTACATGCAACAAAAAGGACATTGTGCAGATGAGTGCATATAACGGCACCTGCCATGATGTGTCGTTGTAGACGGTGGCGGGATGCAGGAGAACTTGCGAAAATATGTTTATTTTTTCTTGAAGAGCAGAGTTCCTACCAACAGGACCGACAAACATAACAATTCCATTTATGTCCATAATTACCTACTACACGGTTACGTGGTATAGGCACAGGACACAGAATAAATCAAAATTGCTAAAATGTTACGACACTACGTGGTGAAGGAATGACTTACAATATTTACGAAATTATACTTATCAGCCCTTTATCTATCTTCCTCCAACAGAGTGACAGGTAATATTGACACACCACTACAATGGGGATCAGAGCGAACATTTGTACAATCACTGATTGGACAACAGGGGGTAGCTGTGGCTGGAAATGTGCTAACAAGGACAAAGACAATTGCAGTTGGATAGTAGAAATAATGTCCATGCCTGGCCGCCATCCTGAGGCTCATCTTAGGATATGACACCACCAAAGGGCATAACTTAGGCACTGGGGCTAAGATGGGTAGAGGTAGTGTGCGTGTATGGGGTGAGGGTCAGCATGTACAGTAATTAGATAGAAGCTCTGACAGGCGAGATTTAAAAGCAGTGATGGAAATGAGTTTAATACTGGATACTGGACCGCATATATCACTGGACGTAACATGTGTGACGTCACCCATTGGTTTGTGAAGATCTGATTTGGGTCAGATCTGATTTGGGTCAGATCTGATTTGGGTCAGATCTGAGTTGGGTCAGATCTTCTTCCGGATGTGACGATTTTAGAAGAGAGGGAGGAGTAATCTAGCTAGCTAACTGATATTAATAGGGATGCTAACGAAAAACAGTATTAAAACAAAATGTAAAAACAATATGTAATGTTACTTACTGGAAGAAATTAACTACCAGATTCTTTGAGTGTTTTGTCGAACAACATGGCCACGCTTTAAACGCCCCTTTGCTTTATTGCCGATTTTAAAATCAACAAGACCATGATTCAAAAAATGAACATCATGATAAATTGCAGAAGGCTTAAATCTAGCGAATGAGACCATATACTCATTATGAAAATGTTTACCGAGATAATAATCAAGTATATTATGTATCTCATTCTCATAGACTATTACAGAAACCGAGCTCTTTTGCAACCAGACGTATCGCCCCCAGCTGGAATTCAGATAGAATGCAGGTTTAAGGCACTTCCGCAATTGCGTCAATTTGCCAAACCGGAAGCTCGCCCTGTGGTTGCACAGAGCAGTGTTCATGTAGTTGTCTTGGTAATGAGCTTGGAAGGGATTATGGTGTTGCTTGCTGACCTGTAGTTAATGAACAGTAAAATCACACAGGTGTTTTCTTTCTCCAGTTGAGAAAGTACAGTCTTGCCAACAATGCCAGAGAACGTGACAAGTTGGGAGAGGAGAAAAATAGTGGTATCCCTTTCCTCGCAAAAAAAGACTTAATGTACTGAAACTAATGTGGTGCTCATTAATTAAACAAATTAGGAGTTTAACATATTTGTCTCAAAACAAATTAGTCTCAGTGGTGTAATTGTGTCTAATGTAGCCTGCTTGGCCATGATCACTTTCGTATTACTCCTATGAGTAAACATTCACACAAAATGCATTGGTCATCATGCTTTTAAATGTGAGGTTCACTATGCAGGGGAAGTAATGGTACCATAGTATGTGCAGTATACCAGGTAAGGGGATATCAGATATAGGTGGAATATATTGAGGGTTATCTACTGTAGATTCATTTTATTAACCTTTATTTATTCAGGAAAAAATAATCTGAGACAAGAGACTCTTTTATAGCTTTGAATACAACAATATACAAACATCTGCCAAAATTAAACACAATAAACGTATAAAATAATAATTAAAAAAGAAAATAATTACAAATAAAAACATGTGCAAGAAAGACACATTAAGAGAAACATATACACTTAATTATGAAAAGATTGTGTCACCACGACCTCTTTTAGGGGACCTAACATGATTTCAGTTTCTCTCTCTCCTGTGTGTGTTTAATTTTGTTTACTTCCTGTATGAATTGTTTATATTGTTTCCCGCTCTTTAGATCAACTGATCACATCACATGACTTCATTGTCCAATAGATCGTCATCATTTGTAAACCAGCTGCATTCACTTCATAATTAGTTGAGTATTTATAGTTGTGTTTGTATGTTGCTTGTCATGTGTTTGATATTATATGTATTTAAATATGCATAACTGTTCCAGCTATATGGGAAGTTGCACATTTTAACACACCCTGCTAGAAGCAATCAGCCCCTATAGATTTCCCTGAATCCAATGCAAGCAAGGCATCAAGGAACTCCCTAACAGGGAATTGTCTGAAGGAGAACCCCTGAACAACATATTCAACGTATTCAATATTATTGTAATATTATTATAATATTATTAAGAATCACCTTCAATACTATCCAAATTACTTTGAGGCTGGGTTGGTGGTGAAAATATATATAGCCTGTAGAAATAAAATGTTCATTGAATGCGTTCATCAAATCCAAGTAATCAGTAATAGTGTCAGAGACTTGATTAATTTCATGTGGGAGAGAAAATGAATTACAGGCTTTCAATTATTTAATGATTTTCCAGAATTTAGATGGTTTTCTGTGCAATCAGACAATAGCTTGAACAAAGTAATAAGATTTTGTTTTGCTGACTAATTTCACACATTGATTTCTTAAACACCTAAATGACTGCCAATCAGAGTCTAGGTCAGTAAATCTAGCTTGCCTCATTTCAAGTGTATCAGATAGTTAAGAACTAAATCATGGATTTGATCTATTTCTCACCCTAATCCTCCTATACGGAGCATGCCTGTTTGCTACAGAAATAAAAGCACTGATGAAGTGCTTTAGAGCAGGGGTGTCAAACCGGTTCTACAGAGGGCCCAGTGTAGGCTGTTTTTTGGTCTTTCCTTTCAATTAGATCCCAATTAAGAATTAGACTGCCAGGTGAGAGGAGATCCTAACTAGTTAGTGACCCAATCATTCAGTCAGGTATCAGTCTGCTCTAGAGCATGTTCAAAGTGTCCAGAGCGGTGCTCCACTCCCCTCATCCGTCCCAGGGGACCTTGCCCCTGTTAAAACCAGCGTCCCATTAGCAGCTGCTGTTGAGGAGACCACCGGGGGTGTGAAGTCACCAGCTGCTGAGACCACAGTGGATCCAAAGTCAACAACTGCAGCAGCAGAGGGGGGCCTTCCTTAGGGTTTCTATCCTGTGTGTGCTTGTTTCAGTTTAGTTCCTGTATGAATTGTTTATTCTGTTTAGACCATTTTCCATGCCAATTCTATAATGTTTACTGCTTCTACTGTTGTACATTTTCCAGACCACTGCTCAGTACATAGCGTTTTATTATTATCATTATTATTACTATTACTATTATTACTATTGTCATTCCTATTTTTAAATTCTTATATTGTTGTAATTCTTGTTTTTAAGCCACTGCATAGAATCGCCGAGCCATGTCAATAAGAATTTCTCTGCATAGGATGATGTATGTTGTTCAATGCATATGATAAATAAACCACTTTGACTTTGACTTTGACCAGCTGATTTTATCAGATGAGTCTTCCGCATTTGTCAACCACCTGCATTCACTTCATAATTAGTAAAAAAATCCTGTTTTAATGTTTGTATTCTGTCATCATTGAATAGGTTTGCGTTTATTGGTTATTACACCATGACTGTATTATTTTAAGTGTGTTTTCCTGAAATACAAAAAATAAAAATCCTGCATTGCATTGAACTGTTACACAGATATTTAAACTTTCATACAGACACTGAAAACCTCTATCTTAAAATTTACTTTAAATTTAAATAATTCCATGTGTCACGTTCAAGGTATTGGAGGCAGGCGCGTCTTCACAGAACAACTCTTTATTTTAATTCACACACTGGGAAGAACTGGACATGAACAAATAGAAAAGAATACATGAGTACAATGAAATACACTAAATAAGAACAACACAACCACAAGACCAGACCGTATAACATATACAAACATGACCCACAACACAATAAACACTTTACACCAACATATGAAAAGACTAAAGACAACTACTACAAAGTACAACCACATACCTGGACAGGAACAAAGAACCACACAGGACTCACAAACACTCAGAACTAAATACCATACTAACGAGGGAAGGAGGTGCAGGTGTGGACTAAACAACAGAACTGATTGGTTAATCAAAACATGTGACGGATCATGTGACAAAAGGAGCGGGAAAACGAAACCAAAACAAACCATATAGGGGAGAAACCACCTTGTAGTGACACAGAACAAGGACAGAGTCTACAGACATTGTGACACCATGAGTGTAAGGCATGGTATTCAAATGCAGTTTTACCTCAGAGTGAACCCTTGGTATCTCCAGTACAGTTTTACAGTGTTGGGTAAAGTTACTTTTCTAGTTACTTTTTAGTTACTTGCTGAGTTCACAAGTTTTGGGAAGTCCCTAATTAAGACCAAATTAACAGGTAAATGGGGTTCATATCTTAACAGTGACCTATAAAACAAATAGAATAATGTAAAGAAAATACCAATCATGGTCACCAGTAAGATATGAACTCCATTTACCTGATCATTTTGTCTTATTTAGGGACTTCCTAAAACTTGTGAATTCAGCAAGTAACTAAAAAGTAACTAGAAAAGTAACTTTACCCAACACTGAGTACAGATATACAGAATACAGTATATAGCTCCTGAAAACACTGCAAGTCTTTCTTAAATCAAACCCATTGAAAACCTCTGTAAAGGTGTGTAAAGGGAAGATGGATGGTCACAAGCCAGAGCAGATTAAATTTTAGCGCCAGGAGTGGCATAAAGTCACCCAACCTCACTGTGAAAGACTAGTGGAGAGCATGCCAAGACGCATGACAGAGACACTTAGGATTTTGCACTGGTCTCTTAATTTATTTCAGAGCCAGAAGTGTCTGGGGTCAGTGCTGTAGGGTGTCAATGTAGAATGGCAATGGGACCAGTCAGGGCATATAACAGTACAGTTATTTAGCTTTTGTATTTGATTTATGAATAAAAGGCAATGCTAAAATGTAAGCTATTAAAAACAAGTTTATGAGCATTCAGTGGCTGATGCCTCCAGGCGATGTTTCCAATGGAAAAATTAAGAGTGATCAACAATTATTTTAGTTCCACACAGCTAAAACACCTTAAAGATGATAATTGTCCCCCACCAATTTAATGGAATGGTCTCTGTCTGTATGTAGTTATGTCTGCATTCAGTCATTTGTTCATTCATTCATTCATTTATTCATTCACATTTACTTATATATGGTCAAAAGTATGTGGACTTTTGACCAGTCACACTAATAAAAGCTTGCTGGACATCCATTCCAAATCCATGGCATTAATTGTGGTTATAACACCTGCCAATCTCCTGGGATAGCTTACCACAACGGTGTGTGAATTTGTGTCCATTCAACCAAATTAGCATTAGTCAAGTCAGGCAGCGATGTGAAATGAATGAGATAGCCTGGCTCTCAATCGCTTTTTCAATTCAAGGGCAGACTACTTGGCTTCCTCTACGCTAAACTTGTCGAACTACGTCTTTGTGGACCCCCAAAATGTTGCCACAAAGTTAGAAGCGCTCAAATGTCTAAAATATATTTGTATTCTGTAGCATTAAGATGATCCTTCAAAGGAACTAGGGCCTAGCCCAAACCCTGAAAAACAGCCCCATAACATTATCCCTCCTCCACCATTAGTAGGGATTTCCACATTATTTTAGTCGTATAGCTAGTGTATGTCAGAGCTGTTTTCTCTTGCTCTACAATGCATTTATTGCCATGATATTTGTAAAAAAATAAATCTGTAAAAAAATGTCTTACTGTTGACATCCAACATTATTTAAATTACATAGTTACTGTTAATAGATGATTATTATGCAACTAAAAACGATGATTCCGGAGTCAGGCAGTGGGTTGATCATAAAATATTATAGTAACATCTCGTCTGGATACAGGGACATCTCACAATGAGGAAGCAGAAGACGGGCTTGGAAAGAGCCCCGAATAACAATTAGTGTTGGCTTATAAAGCCTTCGATTTGTTGTTCACACACCTTCTAGAGGATCATTTATCTCCTCAGACCCGTGACTGTCTCACCTGAGCATCAACAGCAGGTCACCTTAACTTAGGTCTAGCATCTTATCAAATGGCCTCGCTAGTTGTTATTCTCTAATAACTCAGTAACCATTATCTCTGTATCCTTTTCTGTTATTTCTTGTCATGTTAGTCTGAATGGCATCAAACATGTATCTGGATCTGTGCTCATATTACAGTCTAATACAATATATAATAGATATAGTTATAAGCAGTCTAATATTTAAAAGAGTTGTAAGCTAAAGGTAAGCTATAAGTTTATTCTGATGTTATAATATTAATGGCATCTCTCTGTCTCAGTCAACTGTAGTCATAGTGACTTAGCTACCTCTCCCCTCAGAGGGAATAAGCCATGCTCATATCTCTACAATAACAAGTGTCACAGTGGGTTTCTGCTAAGTCACTGTTTGGCCTTGAAACTCTCTCCCTGTCTGCACTCAGTCAGCCTAACAGGCCTTAGAATCTTCTAAAAGCCTCTAAATGTAGGTGTATAACACTCTCATGTAGTTATACCATCCTAAAATGTGTAAACTGCATTTTAACATGATTATATAGATTTATGTCTCAACATTACAATTACCACATTGCAGTCTTATTCTTGAAATGTTCTCTGTCTGCTGTAACTTTCAAGTTCAGTGTTCAAGTTTCATTAGTCACATGTGCAGAAGACCACGGGTGTTCTTGCATATACAGTGAACATCTTATGCCTGGGTTCCAACTCCAAAAATGCAGTAAAAATAACAAAATGAAAATAGACACCATTTCTACCAATAACCATATGAAAACAAGGTGACTGGAGAATCAAGCATAATATCTTATATTTACACTATAAAGACTTTACAGGTAAACAGTAGACAGCAAACACATTTGGTAGCTTGGGTGACTCTCAATCTGAGGATAATCTGTTTGAAGTTCCAATTTGGGCTATATGGATATTATATTTTCGGGGAAATGTGCCTACTCCTTAAAAACATCAGTGTAGTCTACTTCTAAACAACTCTGTATAACTAAAGATCTCAAAAAGTAAGATGAGTTTTTTAATTAAGATGTATATCCAAAGGGATTAGGTAGAGTGGCCCTGAGAGGTCAACACTGCAACTTAAAAAATATTTGCAAATAAATCACAACACATTAAAAAAGCAGATAGAAATAAACCAACACACATCAAAAAAGCAGATAAATCACAATGGAAATGTTTTCAGGGGACAAATTTAAGTGATGCACATGTTACTGCAGATGGCTGAGGCTAGAAGGGATACAGCTACATCAATTAAGTTTAGGCGCAAAAACAACCTTGTGGTTAGGATTAAAACATTCCCGGGGAATGAACATTTGTTTCCTGAGTGAAAGTACCATGTTAAATTTATATTATTATTTCAGACTAGGTTTTGTGAGTAGAAAAGGAGAAGTTGTGAAGGAAAGTAATTGTGTGAGTGGTTAAAACACCAGTGCATCCCTCCTCAGGCTTGGTCTGACTACATTACATCACCACACGCAATATTCTCTCTTGCTAAAGAGGGAGGAAAGAATCTCCTTGAGTGGCATATCCAACCTTGGACAGAGGCACCATCTATGTCCTCACATGCCTCCTCCATTGCCTGAAGAAGTGACATGCAGGCCTGGGGCCAACGGTCATACACTTCCCAGAGCCACGTAAAGATAAAATCCTCAATAGGATTCAGAAAATATAAATATGGGGGGAGGTACACACCTGTGAAACGTGGATGGGTGGTGAACAAATTGTGGACCAGAACAGCCCGGTGGAAACTTATCTTGTCACATATTACCACAAATTCGGTCCCCTCTGGATCCAAGCAGATCGTGAGTTGCGTCCAGAAAAGTAAGCATATGGACAGTGTATAAGGATCAAGTGTGGCATGGTGGTGGAAGACACCGTTGTGCGTGATGGCAGCACACATGTTTACATTTCCCCCATGCTGTCCAGGGACATTGATGATGGCCCTCTGTCCAATTACATTCCCCCCCCTGCATGTGGTTTTGGTGAGGTTGAAGCCAACCTCATTGACGTAAATATATTCATGGAGAATTCCATGGGCATCAATCTCCAATAATCTCTGTGACAGACAAGGGAATTTACAGATCAGTAAACATGGTACAGACCAATAAACTGGATCTGCTAGTTGAAGTACTGGAAGTGGAGTTGCATACTTATATTTACATCACAGATCTTTGTCTCTTTCAGAGTTTCTTTTAAATGGCACCTTGTACACTTGTTTCACTGTCACTCGGTGCCGCTGGAGGAAGCGTTGCAACAACGACAGGCTAACTGCATCAACGTTGCAATACACTGCTGAATCATTCATTATGTGATCTTTTATCTCCCTAAGCTTGATGGCTTTGTTGGCCAAAACCATATTTACAAATTTCAGCTCTTGTTCCAGTTTAAACATACACCCTCATCCTCCATCATGGCGTTGCCTTTCCATTATTGTACAGATGTTTGACAGGTTGTTGTAATACAGTACTGTTGCCATACACTTCTACACTGCAGTGCAGTGAATGGCTGGCTTAGAGCTTCAAATGTTTATGTAATACAGTACTCTAGAGTAATGCTGAAGTCTCCAATAGATATTTTCATACCTTTTCTCATTTGTAAAGTTTGAATTATGGATGCCACTGTAAATTGAGTCAAGTTGGGCTCCCTCATGGTTATCCCGTGGTTGATAACATGATCAATTAGCATAGCTCAAATATCATCAGAGACAACTGTCCTTCCACCTCTTCTTCGCCCTCGTCCTCTACCTCCTCTACCTTGTCCTCGTTCTCATTTCCTTCCTCTCCCTGCAATGTCTGCATCCATTGTTCTGAACAAGTAATCTGACCTTTGCAGTCTATTTATAAGCCAATACCAAAGCAATGATTGGTTAATATTAGTTATTGTTAGTTAATATTAGTGTGTACACACGTGAGGAGTGTGTGTGAGACACTGGTGAGGAGTGTAGCATTTTGATTGGTTGAGTTTGGCAAAGGCATTCATGTTACTTGCTGTTAGCTTTTTGTGCCATGAGTAGAGAGTTGTGTGGAGTGTTTTGCAAAAAGTGTTTAATGAAATTGGAAACTGAGCGAAAGTCTGAAAATTAGCTTATAGTTCCTCAG
This sequence comes from Umbra pygmaea, assembly GCA_016801145.1. NCBI lineage: Eukaryota > Metazoa > Chordata > Actinopteri > Esociformes > Umbridae > Umbra > Umbra pygmaea. Next base: position 11,259 of record JACXGM010015387.1, on the reverse strand, counting down.
ACTTGGTGTGTGGTTCTGCTAAAAAAAACTTTGTGTTGTGGTTTCTTTGCATCAATTTTCTTAATGTGTTGTGATCTATTTGCATCTATTATTTTAGGTTGCAGTGTGATGACCTCTCAGGGCCACCGTAATTAGGCTATACTGGCTGTTTTATCTAAGATTGCCTGCTGAAACAACTGTAGTTTACTTTGAAATAACTCTGAAAAAACTCAAGAACAAGCAACTATGACTTTTTTTAACAACAAAAACCACCTGTATTTTAAATATCCACCAGTCAGGTTTTAGATCTGGTCAGTGTACTATTTCTGCTGCTTCCTTGGTCATGCAGGGCCATGCACAGACATTTTGGGGGGCATGGGCTCAAGTAAAAAAAAGGGCACCGTGCATGTGTGCATGCATAGACACACACACACCCTTTCCAGTTGTCTATTATTCCCATTTTCCAATGTTGCCACAAATCCATTTATAATCACACACTATGTTTCTGAACTTACTTAGTTCAGTCTCTTCTAACACACTATTCCTTTAAGAAAGCACCAATTTAACAAGTTTCCATTAATGTAATATAATTCAGTCAGGGTGTGTTCAGTTGATCAGACCAATTTCTTAGAAGTAGGCTTGTATAGACAAAGTGCCTAAAGGTGACACGAGGTCAGATTACTCAGTAGTTAGGGAGTCTAACTCATAAGTGATTCCCAACCCTGACTGCGCCAAATGTCGTTGTGTCCTAGAGCAAGGCACTTTACTCTATGTTGCTCAAGGTGGATGTCCCTGTTTTCACTGTGAGTTGCTATGGATAAGAGCATATACTAAATTACTAAAATGTAAAACATAAAAAAAGGCCAACCATTTCTTCATTTGGACTATTCTACTAACATCCTCATCTTAACAAGTGTTGTTGTTTTAACAATGCATTTGTATTCCTTAATTAAAACAGTGCAAAGACGTAAACATGACATTCTCAGTAATTTTACTCAGGGCTGATAAAAGTAATCCTGTCCCCTATTGTTTTTTGAAATTGTGTCTTGCTAACTAATTGAACACCTATGCCAAGTTATTTCATCCAAAACTATATTGAACAAAGCTAGAAAAGCAATTTCAAAGTAGTTACTAAGTTACAGTATATATAAATATCAGTCTGAGACAAATTAAAACATCTTGAAAAAATCTCACGATGTTACAAAACAGTTTATGTGGAAATTTGTGAAAATTATGTATTGAACAACAATAGAAATTCTATATTTACAATGTAGGCCCACTGTTACCTGGTGCATATGTATTCACATCATTAATAACACTAATGTAGGACGTCATTGAAATTGTTGCATTTTCTGTCAATGTTTGTTTAGTATAAAAATTAAATAAGTAAATACCTACATCATGCACAACTAACATGGCAGATTCTTATAGTATGTAAGTTAATAACCCAATGTTTCAAATAACTAGTACAAAAACAGGATAATGAGCCACTAGAGTGGTTTCATAAGTGTTGACCAGTCTTTCCTACTCATTTGCCTTACCTCTCTATCCTGGTACATTCTCTTATTTGTTGACTGCTACAGTGCTTTTATTCTGTCCTTCTGAACTACCTGCCTCTAACTGGCTGGCAGCACTTTCTGCACAGGAGGATAGGCAAAGGCAATGTTTATTAATGTGCACATTATGGCAACTAAACCATCATTTGTAGCATATGGAATAATCTGATTCTGGAAAAGCCATGGGATTGACTGTTGGATAGCTATCTAATCTGTGTAATTTGCACTTAAATATTTAGTCACATTCACCACAAAACATATGTTTTGAATTGTATACACCAATGTTAAGAGGAAGATCAGCTTTAAAACAATGTGTAACTTGAGTATTAACTCTTAATATTGAGCTCATTAAAGCCAGTTAATGAAGATAGCTACCCAGATCAGCTGAGAAAGGCCACCATTTGTTGATCATTTTCAGCGCGATGTACAGTACACAGCATACATCTGCGTGTTGCAAACTAAGTTCTCCTGTTCAATATTTTACAAAAGTCAAACTCAAATGCAGTTACGGAGTTTTTGACCAGCAAATGTGTGCAAATGTGCCTTTTGTCCGTCATTAAAACGGCGCCGGTGTAACACCGGCGGCATCACATTACATTTTCATCAACAGGTTACAAATACAAACTAGTTTGTTGTAGCTATATGGGCACTCAGTTTTTCCTGTTGTAAAATACATTTGGCCAAAATCAAATTTTATAAAAGATTAAATGCTGCTGTACGTACAGGCTATTTATGTTCAGGCTATGTATTGGCCATAGGAAATGCTAGACCTCTCTTTCAGCTCCCACATGTCTCAGTCAGATATCAAGTACAGAAATGATTGCCTTTATAGACATAGTGTTTAGTACTTATTCATACATCAAGATCTTTTTACCCTTGCAAAACTTTGTTCAGCTCCTGTCTGCTGTGCGGCTGCTGCGGAACTTCAGTGCATTTAGTTAATATATAGGGTCCGGAGTGATCAGGTTTACTGACAGTTTGCGAACAAGTTTTACACAAGCTCTTTTTAAGAACTCTAAATATTTGTAAAACAGACAAACAGACGTAAAGGGTGACCAATAGCATTGATTTATTGAAAATAAAAAAACACCACCACTAAAAAAGGGCACTTTTTAGTTTAAGGGCAAAAAGGGCATGTGCTTTGCACAGGTTGAGCCCTACCTGTGCATGTGCCTGTGGTCGTGTGATAAATTGTCTTGATAAACACAGTGCAAAACTTTTTATTGACCTATCTAAAGCCTTTGACATCAGTGATCACTTGCTCAGTTGAAAATTGACACAAATAGGCTTTGATCAGGTTACTTGTAGCTAGTGTGTACTCAGAGAAGGGGTGACATCTGATTTATATACTGTATATCAAAGGGTGTCCCTCATGGATCTATCCATGGCCCAATATTATTTTCCCTGTATACAATTGACATTAGTGTACTCTATCTGTTGAAGTTTGTAATCTGTATCTCTATGCTATTGGGTGATATTCCTCCTATGGATGACCAGGCACTTTATAGGCTACGGGCTGCATTTAATGTCCTGCAGATATCTTTTTGCTGTTAAAATTCTGAATAGAACAAATGTATGTTATTTTTTAATCTAAAAAGGTGCCTGTAAATTTGAATTTGTTTACTCTTGATGGTGTTCTTACTGAATGTGTTTCTACATTCAAATACCTGGCACATGGATTGACAAAAACCTTTCATAAAAAAACATGCAGAGGAACTTGTTAGAAAGCTGAGGATGGAAATTGTATTCATACAGGTCATGCCTTACATTATCTAGCAGAAAGCAAATTGTTCAGTTGACCTTAATGCTGGTTGTTGATTATGGCGATATTATTTACATGAATGCTTCTACCTTTGTTTTGAAACCTCTTAATGCAGTTTATCATAGTACATTAGGCTTTACTACAGGTGACTGTTTTTGTACACATCAGTGTTCTCTGTATCACAGTGAAGGTTGGCCCTCTTTGAAGTCACGTAGATCGATGCATTTCATTATTTTTGTTTTTAAAGCACTCCAGCATAAAATACCACCATACATTACTTCTCTGCTGGTACAGATGTACTATCAAACACGTCTCAGGGATGGTTAACTCTAGATATAAGTGCAGTCTCCACTGAGTTAGGTAAACAGGCTTTTAGTTTTACCGCATCTCACGTTTTGAATAAATTCCAAGAAAATTTCAAATTGAATGAATTAAAGTAAAGAAATTCAAAAAAGATGATAGAGGAATATATTTCCATGAAGAATTTGTTTGTTTCTTTTTGAATTGTGTGTTTATGTTTTTGTGTTTAGAGGGTGCTTGTTACCAAACAAATCTCTCAATCAACCAACAAAATACAGACCAGTACCCAGAGCTCAAGCCTAGGGAGCCTAACCAGGAGCTACCCTGAAAAACACAAAAATGGCATTGTATGCTGGGGAAGTGCATGATGGGATATGATGATTGGCGTCAGGTGCTCTGGATAACGAATGGGAGGAGCCAGTGATAAGTGATGATTGATTGATGAGGATTGTCAGCACCTGTACAGGGAGAACACACAGAGCAGAACAAACACCGAGACAGGACAGCTACACACAAAGCAGAACAAACACACAGACAGGACAGCTACACACAAAGCAGAACAAACACACAGACAGGACAGCTACACACAAAGCAGAACAAACACACAGACAGGACAGCTACACACAAAGCAGAACAAACACACAGACAGGACAGCTACACACAAAGCAGAACAAACACACAGACAGTACAGAAAGACAACACAGAGAACACTCCACAAACCAGGGTAAGCACAATCATTGCTGGAATTGAACTGGGGAATGTAATAGTGCTCCTAATACTTTTATTGTTTATAAATTGTGTTTATACGGGGCTCATCACCTTTGGCCTGAGCATGGCCTCCTTGCTAAAATAAATGTTAAATAAAACAAAGGTAAAAAAACAGAACAAGTTGGCGGCGGGTTTACTGATGCTTGTTCTAACGTATAACCACATCACACTGGTTTTCCTGCTATCCTTGGGAAACATTGTTTATAGAATCAGGGGTAAGATTCCATTTAAATGATAGCTTTACCTTGAAATCCCTGAAATAATTTCATGCAAAGTACTTTTAATGTTAGAGCGCCCAATTATTTTCTTTCCACTCTGGTCTGGAAGATGGCTGCAGCATATGCTCTTCCATATATGGGCAACAAGATACTAACATCCTAATTTTGGTCCCATCGAATGGTTGTTGGGTCAGAACATCATTGATTGAGGTCATTTGTACACTACGAATTGATCGTAACAAAACCGCAAAAGACAATAAATGCAGACTTTTTTCTAAATTGACAAATAATCACATTATATCTTATAATTGGGGTTGGGAGATTTGGGAGATAAACCGGGGCTAAATAGTTTTATAAAATATTAAATCACAGACCTGAAGGATAATATTAATGCTTATTTGAAAATATCTTGTAATTTGTGTGTAGTAAAAACCTCTGTGTTTATATTAAGACATTTTCCCCAGTACGACATAATAAATAATGAATAACAGTGATGATTATAGCAAATGAATATGAAAAAAAGGGAATCTATTTTTAAACACTTTACCATGAAAGTGTAAAAATCTGTATGCCTCCACACATTATGTGTGAACATGTTTGTGAATGTGCTTATGTGTGTGTTAACGTGTTTGTATGTGTGAATGTGCTTGTGTTTGTGTGAACATGTTTGTGAATCTGTTAATGTTTTTATTTGTGTGTTAACGTGTTTGTATGTGTGAATGCGTTTGTGCGTGTGGATTCTAGGTGTGTGTAAGTGTGGATAGAGTGTAGTGTCTCTATGTACTGTATGTGTGTTTGCGTATTTAAGTATATGTATGTGTGAGTGAGTGGGTAGTGTCTAGCGTGTGAATGTGTTGTAGGCGTCTAGTGTGTATGTTTGTGTGTGTTAGAGTTTGTCCAGTGTGTTTCCACACAGTCAGTACTGACATGATGAAAGGAACGTGTTCAGTCCCCATGTCCAGAGTTTAGAGACGAGCTTGGAGAGCACTGCAGTGTTGAATGGCTGGCGCTAGTCAATCAACGACATTCTCCCATTGCTGGGTCCAAAGTGTCCAAGATGTGTTTGATATGAGCCATTACCAGTGTTTCCAAGCATATCATGGCTACAGAGGTGAGTGCTACTGGAGTACGCTGATTGGGGATCATGGGGGAAGTACTGAGGTCTGCTTTAAGCCAGCTGGTATTACTGACAGTCTCAGCTACAGGTGGTAGAGGTCAGCGACGACTCCGCCTTGCTGGTCAGATCTCTTTCTGGAGGATGAAATGCAATGCATCACGGGTAAATAGTGAATGTTTGAGCTTCAAATAATAATAAGCCATAATTTATAATGCAGGGTGATATTTACAGTACAGCAGTCAGGTGCTTATCGCATGCACTCATTTCCATCCTAATAACCACGGTCTTCCAACTGTTGGCGATGAGATGTGAGAATGGGAAAAGCAGCGCAAACATGACAGAACGAAACGTGTGCAAATACTATGTAACATGTCAGCGCCAAAGGAAACTTACTGTACAGGTGTCAAACTGGTTCCACGGAGAGACTAGTGTATGCAGGTTTCTGCTCTTACCTTGTACCAGACTGATTAATTAGGATCAGGGCTGGACTGGTAATCTGGCATACCGGGCAAATGTCCATTGGGCCGAAGCACCTATGTAATATGTAGTTTTAAATATATATATATTTTTTGTATAAATACAATTAATATTGGCCAATGTCCGGCCCATTGGGACAGCGGCCCATTTTTTCACTTTCTATACTGACAATGGGTTGACCCAATTACAACTCCCCCTCCAACCTCTCCCCATCCGCCCTGTGGATGAGAGCATCAAACTGGAGTAACAAATGTACAAGGAGGATGTGGAGGAAGTCTAGAGGTGGGTTCCTCCACATGTACAAATATAACAGAAATGTTTGCTGCTGTAGCGTCATTGTCTAGGCCTACAGTACCCGACATTTTGCAGCAACAGGTGCTCATGGAACATGGAGGAGAGGAGACGGGCCATGGCCACTGTCAGGCAGAGGAGCAGGTGTCTGACAGGGATTCCAAGGAAGGAAAGTGTGACCATGACAGGGCCGAGGGACAGAGTGAGCAGCAGGAAAGTGTCGTTGAAGTGGTAAGCATCCTCAAAAAACTAAAGAAAAAATATATATATTATGTTGTGTTATAATGTGTAAAACCATGTAAAGCATGATGAATAATGCTTTTTAATGAATATTGGACCAGTGTGCAATAGTGATGGGAAGTTCGGTTCATTTCCGCGAATCAGTTCTTTTGGACAGTTTGTTTCGTAAACGTCACATCAAGCTTGTCTATTGCGGATGTACGGGATGAAAATACACATTCAAATGTATAAAGTCAGGAATCATAACATCAGTTAAAACATCTTCATAATCTGATGAATTTATTAAAATTAAGTTTTGCATCTAAAGCATCCAAACACATACAGGCATTGATATGCAAACAAGGAGGTTTTACAGTTATAAAATGAATAATAATAATCTTCAGCGCAGAAAACATGATCCACTTATGAGCCCTCGTTAAACACGCGCTCATAGCATCAGTCCTATTTTGGTTCAGACGCCAGTGCTGTGGCATTCAATCATAATGTTCGGAGCATGCTCAGTATCCTCAGCTAATCGGTTCTCAAATCGAATATGTCCGAAATTAACGGTTCTCGTTCAGTGTAGGGTGAAGTCAGCTAAATTGGGCCATCAGGTAAAATGGGCCAAATAAAGTTGTAGCATCATATCTCTTAATATCTTTATAGCAAATCACAATAACTGATCTTGCATTGTTGCTTCAACACTTGTGGAATTGTAACAAGAGTTTTGATTGGTCTGAGTTTTCTAGGCAGGCAGGGCAGAAAAATTACATTAGATCTCATGCATAGCTTGTTTGATGGTATTGTAAGCCATTTACCAAAAAGTGGCCAATTTTTGCTGACTTCACCTAACTGGTGATCCAAAATCCGTTGCAACCGATTCTTGACTCGAGAACAAGAACCTTTGACAGGCAGGTTGTGTATTATAACAGTAGGTTAAGTCAGTGTACTGTTACTGAATAACTCCAGGATGTTGGTTTATTTCGAGTCAACGGGAGAGTCAGGCACGTCAAAAAAGTGAGTAACTTTAGAAATGCTTGAATTAGTGCTTTATGGAGATGCAAACTGTTTAGATCAATTCAGTCCGATTAGGTGAACTGGTTCAACTGGTCTACTAAAAAGATCCGGTTGAAAAGAACGATTTGTTCGCAAACTGGACATTCCTACTGTGCAATGTTTGGGGGCCATGCAAACAAGTCAACATCAAAATGCTGCACTTATTTCTCACTACATTTCTATACATTTTTAAAACCCAGCTAATTCCCAACTCCAAAAATGGTCGTTTTATGCAGGATGATGTCCTAAATCATTGCAAATTTGTTATTTTGTCATTTTCACTTCGTACTTCCTGTTTGTTATATTTTTAGTCAAAAAGAAAGACCATGGTCGGCATTGAGGCGCAATATCTCTGATATCTCTCCCATAGCTAGCTAATGTTCCAGTTAGTCTATCAGGCTATCAAGAAAACATTTGGCCGCATGTGTTTCTCTTGCAACGCCACAAGGTTTTTCACATTCTCTTGGCCATAAATAGCCATAATTACTTTCTGGATATGTCGAAAGACACCTCATACTTTCACTTATCAGCTACATAAAGATATCTGTTTTGTAGAGCTTGTGCCATATAACTCCGGTATGATCACCTGTTGTTATCAGCGAGTGAATTTCCTTTCGTCATGAAAATAATTACTAGTTTAGTTGAATTTTCGGCAAAGTTGACACATCTTGTCTGTATAAATGTCATACATGTGAAAATGGCCACAGCTGCTTTTAATAGTGAACCAATTAACAATCAAAATCTCTGGTTATTTTGTCACAATATCTAGAAAAGCTGTGTGTCATTAAGTGTGCTGCAGCCGCACTCTCAAAACGTTGAGCCATTAATTTTACTACTGTAATGTAGCAATGGAGGCTGTAATATTGGGATTTGTTCACAAACTTTTCACTACATATTGAGCAGAGCCATAGAGAGAGAGAGTTGCGTCAATGGAGGGTAAAAAATTCTAATGTCACGTGGTACGGTCACGTGGTTCATGCATCTCTAAACAGTTACAACCGTATGATTTTAATACATTGAAGTCTATGGAAGCAGCTGTAACAAGAGCGATTTTTGGTATGATCTATTATATGAAAGTTGTTTCAAGTGCTGTTTACAAATTTACAAATTGATTGTTAACTGTTTAAGTTAGCTAGTTTTCCTCAAACATTTAAATTCGTTGATTTTATAAACTTACGGTAAATAACGTCAGCTAAAATTTGTTTGCAATGCAGGTTTAAAAAGTAATTCGGATTTTAAAGTTATTACCTCAGTAAGGAGCTGATGAATCGTTGTTTCTCTACGGTGACACGGGTAGTATCTCAGTGTGTGGAACTGTTGAGCATCTCCATGATCCGCCATTGCGGTAAAAAAACTGACTGATGAAGTGAACGGAGTTGACGCAACTCTCTCTCTCTATGGCTCTGATATTGAGGGTTTGCAACAGCTGAAAAACGATGTTCCAGATTTGCAACCACTTGTCTTCTTCGTTGGTTCTATCCTCTCTTATTATCAGATTTTGATTGAAAAAGTGATTATCATTTATCCTAAGTGATTTATGGAATTATAATGGTGTGTGCTTGAGTAATGAAGGACATGTAACTGTAACACAAGTGTTTATGATTATTCTCACCACGAGTATCCTACATTCATGACCCAGTCTCTCTTTCTCTCTGACAACTACAAGTTCGGAAGTGATGAGGAGAGTCAGGGCTCAGTGCTACAGGACAAGGAAAGAGTCAATTTGATTGGAGGGATAGATATGTGAAGGGACAGGGGAGGAATAGTCTATATGTAAATATATGAAAATAATATGTATGAGTATCATATATTAGGATGTTTTTGTGAGAAATGTTGTAGCATAGTTTATGTTTCACTGATTGTTTTTATGGGGAGTATCTAAACAAATGATAGAGGAAAATGTTGTGTTAGTCTAAATGACATGTTTTGTATCATATTAAAGAGTGTGTGCTCTTTAAAACAATGTATACTTGTAATTGAAGTGTTTGCAGTTTTCGTGCTTTGTCTGTTTCTTTGAAATGTGTGAAAAAAAAAAATGAATTCTCAGTTTTCTACATCCACATTCTAGAATTATGTTGGGGTCTAAATGGTTAACTAGCTTTTATAACACGGAGTACACACTCTAAAAACAAAAGGTTCTAAATAGCACTAAAAGTGGTTCATGGCTTGTTATCATAGGGGAACCACTTTAATTGCTATATATCTTTAAAAATGGTGCCATGTAGAACCATAAGAGGTGCCATATAGCACCTTAAGCACCTCATAGAACCGCTAAAGAATTGCAGAAGAACCGCTGAAGAACCGGTGGAGAAGTAGTGGTGCTATATAGCACCTTAACTATTTAAAGAACCTGTTAAGCCCAGTTTGGTTCTTCAGCGGTTCTTCAGCGGTTCTTTGGGGTGGTTAAGGTGTTATATTGAACCTCTTATGGTTCTACATATCACAATTTTTAAAGATAGGTTCTATATAACACTTAAAGTGGTTTCCCTATGATTACAAGCCATGAACCACTTTTAGTGTTATTTAGAACCTTTTGTTTTTAGAGTGCATTGTCCATCTATAAATCCTAATCTTCCAGAATAAAGCAATATACAACCGCAATCGATCCTTGCTAAGAGTATTTTTAAAAACTCTACCAATTAATTTGTATCCTTTCTCTCTGTCGTTATGTCGAGTCAAGCCACGTTGTTGAGTCAGCAATGGAGTTGGGTCTGGGTGGCATAGTGGGCTAAGTTGCTGCATTTCAGGACAGTTTATGTCATGATAGTCAGTAGTTCAAGCCTGACTATGGGTTCTCTGGCTTTCCGCGGACCTCCAAAATGAGGCAGCACAAATTGGCACAGCGCTGCCCAGGATTTGGGATAGATAAGCCGAATCATCTGCCTTGCCACGTCGCTCTCCATCGACTCCTTGTGTGTAGATCGGGCTCCTGTAAATCCAATCATGGAAGTAAAATTTGTGAGTGTAATCATGATCACATGATCTGACTAAAGGCTTCCATGTTGGATGAACAGTGCGAAAATAATCGGTGGCTCTGCGACGTGATTGGATGAACCGTGTGCTCAACCCTCGCCATCCTGCATCAGTAGAAGAACTTGCGGAGCTGCTGACAAGGCAGGGTTAGTGGGATTTGGGAAGGGAGGAAAATGGGAGAATAAAAATAGAGTTAGCTGTGGAGGAAAGAGGGAAGAACAGGCTGTATACTACTTTGCCCATCCACTCCACTGACTGATTTGTTCTTCTATGTGAGTATGTAGATTTTGTAGGCCCTACTTCACTGAATGACTTGTTCTTCTATATGAGTATGTAGATGGTGTAGGTGTACATCCACTAGGCCCTCTGTGAAACCAGCATACACTAGGCCCTCTGTGAAACCAGCATACACTAGGCCCTCTGTGAAACCAGCATACACTAGGCCCTCTGTGAAACCAGCATACACTAGGCCCTCTGTGAAACCAGCATACACTAGGCCCTCTGTGAAACCAGCATACACTAGGCCCTCTGTGAAACCAGCAT